>CM070106.1:17946336-18056336 GCA_036178185.1 Liparis tanakae
TTAGACAGTAATAAGAATATTAGGAATTAATAAGACTATTAGGCAATGATAAGACTTAGACAATAATAAGACTATTAGACAGTAATACGAATATTAGGCATTAATAGGACTATTAGGCACTAATAAGACTATTAGGCAGTAATTAGACTATTAGGCAGTAGTCTACAGATTCAAAGTGTTTTCTTCGATTTTTTTAACAAACTAAAACATAAATCAGTCGATCATATTCAATTGTATTATTTATTATAACTTATATTTTCATAATTCAAAATTATATTGATTGCTATTTGCGTGTGTACATACCTCGTACAGCCAACACAGACAGGACCCACAACAAAGAACAACAACAAACCGTTATTAAATCATCATTATTATTAGAGGTCACGGTCATATGCGGCCTCGTTATATTTCTTGGTGGCCGTTTTCCTCTGGTGTTTCTGACGCTGATTCTAGTGACTCTCACATCAAAGTCACACAAACCGACCGACCGGCCGCGTCCGACCCGGAGCGCTCGTCTCAGAACGACCCCCCCTCCAGAAAGAACCGTTTGCGTTGCCCTGACGATCCCCGACACCCCCCCCCCGAGTGTTGGTGCACCGGCTCCTCTTCCTGCTTCTCTCTCTCCTCCTCCTCCTCCTCCTCGTATCCTCTGTTCTCTGCTTCTCACTCTCTCTGTCTCCTCCTCCTGCGTTTCCTTTCGCTTCGGCGGCGGCGGCGGCGGCAGGCATCGGCCGGGTGTCCTTGGGAGCGTTCCTCGGTAGGTGTGCAGCCCCCCCCCCCCCCCCTCCATGTCACGTGTCCCCGTCGATGTTCTCGCCGCGTGGTCATCTCGTCCGTGTCCCTGTGGTGGAGGTGTGTCGTGTCGTGTCGTGACGTCGTGGTCATCAACGCATCTGATGCACGAACCCGTCCGTGTTCGTTGTTTTTTTTGCACGCTCGTGTTTCCCCCCCGAGCGCCGCCGGCCGGCGTCCGTGACGCCCGTCCTCTCTGTTCCCCCAGACCTGTCCTTCATCACCACCTGGCCTTTCCTGTGGAAGGTGTCCGCCATCACGCTGGTCAGCTGTCTTCCTCTCTACATCATCAAGTACCTGAAGCGCAAGTTCTCCCCGCCGAGCTACTCCAAACTGTCCTCCTGAGCGCCGAGCGGCGCCCGGGGGGGCCGCGCTTCTCCTTCGCGGTTCGCTCCTCGGGAGGCGGGTAAGCAACCGCTGGACCAATCATCGCACACCAGGACCTTTAATCGTCCTTTTGGATTATGTCACATGAGACTTGGGATTACTTGAAGACAAAAACGGACGATCGGAGGATGTCGCCGCTCGCCAGGAGGGGGGCGGAGTCACTCTGCCTTCTCTTTGTTTTTAAGCATTTTAAACCAATCGGCTTCAGACGTCATTTTATACCATTCGGATGCATTCCACCGTTTAGATTTTGGAGAATAAAAAAATGTCAAGTGTTATTTTTATGATGGCAGGTGTTATAATAATTACAGCGGCGGGCCGGAGTCGAGTTTCTGTGACAGGTTTGAAAAAAATAAATCCTTGACTTGAATGTTCCCCGTGTTCCTGAACGTGAGGCTTCACACGCGCAATCGGAACATTTGGGACTCGTTCAGACCTCAGACGTTTCCGCACGCTGACGTCTCGCACATTTCTTAGAGACGGCGAATGACATCATCACCAATCGTCGACCCCGTAGGTCGCGACCAGCACTCCACCGCTGTCCGTCAGAAAACTTTGGCTTTGATCTCGCCGCCGGCCTCCGCTCCTCCCGGCAACTCGCCGCGTGCCTCGCTACGATGATGGACGCTTCCGTCGATGTGCCGACGCTCTCATCTCAACTTCCGGGAGCATTCAAACATTTTAGAGACGGTTCAACGTACTTTAGGAAGTGGCCACGCAGGAGCCTGAATCACAGATGAGATTATTCCGACTCCCTCTGGGTTTCTGCCGTCGTGACGTTCGGCTCTTCTCCTTAAGGAGGAATGAGTTTTATCATTTGCTCCATGTATCGACGTGTTGATGGACCAAAGTCGAGCGGATCCGTTGGTTGCCAGGAGACGGGATGCGGGCCGTCTGTCCGTCAGATGGTTCCTAGACCCCGCTGTGTGCTTCAGTCCACATCGGCGTCCTGTAAGATGTAGCTAGACTCTGAGGAGACCAGACGTGGTTATGTTGGGCGACTGCAACACTTTAATGCAAACACTGTATTTTGTTTTTTAAATTTCTGCAATTCCAAATGTCGATTCCTGTGTTTTCTGATGAGGTCTCTGTTCTGTGATGTTGTATAAACTTTTTTCTTTTCTCATCAACTTGCGTTCCGTGACTTATTTTAGATTTATAAAACTGTTTTGTTTATATATAATATTGTTATTGATTGATGAATAATAAAACAACAGATGCCAAGAAGTTGCCCTTTGTTTCTATTCACATAACGGACCGAAGGCCGTGGAGGATTTATTCAGCGTGCAGTTCACCATGTGTCCGCTAGATGGCGGTAGAGACTGAAGAGGATGTGAAGGAGCGGGACGGTTAAACTCACGTGTTATTATGGATCTTTAGACATTGATCCAAATTCAGTTTAGGAAAATACTACTGCTGAGATTATGAATCCTACATGTGGTACTGTTGATGTGCTCATAACTGAATAAATATGACGGCCGCTCTTCAGTGCAGGGACATGATTTGACAAATAGTTTTAATAAGTATTGCTTTTTACACCCTTGAGTTAGTTTATACACATTAATAACTCACTTACTGACAGCATTTCCAGAAAGATACTTGAGTATTTCCTTAAGTTACTTTATACTCCAAACAAAGTTATAAGCTTATATAAAATACATACATATACAACATATATCACACACAACAGATTAGAGACAAATCTGAAATATCTGAAATGAGCCGTGTATCTCTACGTATGGGCCGCCATGTTTCTACAGTAACCCAGAGAGGACAAACTCGGTTCACGAGAAGTTTCAGTAGATTTCATTCTGCGAACCCACTGCCAGATGCCACCAGATTCTACACACTGGACCCTTTTTAAAGTGTAAGTACTTCAAACACCACTGAATAATACCTCAAGGTACATGTCATATATGAGTCTGCCAACCAACACGCTGAGAAATGAGATATGGAACAGATCAGAAAACGTAGAGACATACAACCATTCACTCTCACATTCACACCTATGGGCAATATAGAGATCAATTAAGCTTACTGGACTGAGAGGAAGCTGGAGAACCCAGAGGGCTTCAACACTGAGAACAAACTCCACACAGAAGGACCGCCCTGACCGGGAATCGAACGCACAGACCTCCTGCTGTGAGGCGACAGGGCTAGCCACTACTCCAGCCCTGAAAGCGTGTCCACCTCATGCAAACAACTGATTTTCAGCTGGCGCATGCGCAAAGGGTAATCCCCAATTAAACACATTAATTTTGAGTTGATATGCACACCATCTAACCTAAATAAATCGAATAAATGAAAGTATTCATACATTTTGTGTTACACCCATTAAATATAAATATTTATTTCTGTAATTGATTTATTTAAATGTATCAAACAATATTTAAATGTGTCCCCTCTAAGAAGCCCTTGAATCGTTTTTTGGAGCGTAGCGACTACAGGTCTCATCTAGTCGCTACAGGTCTCATCTAGCGGCTACAGGTCTCATCTAGCGACTATAGAGGTCTCATCTAGCGACTACTAGTCTCATCTAGTCGCTACAGGTCTCATCTGGCGACTACAGGTCTCATCTAGTCGCTATGGGTCTCATCTAGTCACTACAGGTCTCATCTAGTCGCTACAGGTCTCATCTAGCGACTGCTAGTCTCATCTAGTCGCTACAGGTCTCATCTGGCGACTACAGGTCTCATCTAGCGACTACAGGTCTCATCTAGTGACTATAGAGGTCTCATCTAGTCACTACAGGTCTCATCTAGTCGCTACAGGTCTCATCTAGTCGCTATGGGTCTCATCTAGTCACTACAGGTCTCATCTAGTCGCTACAGGTCTCATCTAGCGGCTACAGGTCTCATCTAGCGACTATAGAGGTCTCATCTAGTGACTATAGAGGTCTCATCTAGTCACTACAGGTCTCATCTAGCGGCTACAGGTCTCATCTAGCGGCTACTAGTCTCATCTAGTCGCTATGGGTCTCATCTAGTCACTACAGGTCTCATCTAGTCGCTACAGGTCTCATCTAGCGGCTACAGGTCTCATCTAGCGACTATAGAGGTCTCATCTAGTACAGGTCTCATCTGATAGAGGTCTCATCTAGTCACTACAGGTCTCATCTAGTCGCTACAGGTCTCATCTAGTCGCTATGGGTCTCATCTAGTCACTACAGGTCTCATCTAGTCGCTACAGGTCTCATCTAGTGACTAGTCTCATCTAGACAGGTCTCATCTAGTCACTACAGGTCTCATCTAGTCGCTACAGGTCTCATCTAGTCGACTACAGGTCTCATCTAGCGACACTAGTCTCATCTAGTCGCCACAGGTCTCATCTAGCACCACAGGTCTCATCTAGTCGCTACAGGTCTCATCTAGCGACATAGTCTCATCTAGTCGCTACAGGTCTCATCTAGCGGTCTCATCTAGTCGCCACAGGTCTCATCTAGCGACTACAGGTCTCATCTAGTGACTATAGAGGTCTCATCTAGTCACTACAGGTCTCATCTAGTCGCTACAGGTCTCATCTAGCGCTATAGTCTCATCTAGTCGCTACAGGTCTCATCTAGTCATCTAGTCGCCACAGGTCTCATCTAGCGCCACAGGTCTCATCTAGACTAATCTAGACAGGTCTCATCTAGCGACCACAGGTCTCATCTAGCGGCTACTAGTCTCATCTAGTCGCTACAGGTCTCATCTAGACAGGTCTCATCTAGTCGCTACAGGTCTCATCTAGACAGGTCTCATCTATACAGGTCTCATCTAGCGACTACAGGTCTCATCTAGTCACTACAGGTCTCATCTAGTCGCTACAGGTCTCATCTAGTCGCTATGGGTCTCATCTAGTCACTACAGGTCTCATCTAGTCGCTACAGGTCTCATCTAGCGGCTACAGGTCTCATCTAGCGACTATAGAGGTCTCATCTAGTCGCTACAGGTCTCATGTAGTCGCTACAGGTCTCATCTAGTCACTACAGGTCTCATCTAGTCGCTACAGGTCTCATCTAGTCGCTATGGGTCTCATCTAGTCACTACAGGTCTCATCTAGTCGCTACAGGTCTCATCTAGCGGCTACAGGTCTCATCTGTCTCATCTAGTCACTACAGTCTCATCTAGACAGGTCTCATCTAGCATCTAGGTCTCATCTAGTCGCTACAGGTCTCATCTAGCGACTGCTAGTCTCATCTAGTCGCTACAGGTCTCATCTGGCGACTACAGGTCTCATCTAGCGACTACAGGTCTCATCTAGTGACTATAGAGGTCTCATCTAGTCACTACAGGTCTCATCTAGCGGCTACAGGTCTCATCTAGCGGCTACTAGTCTCATCTAGTCGCTACAGGTCTCATCTGGCGACTACAGGTCTCATCTAGTGACTATAGAGGTCTCATCTAGTCACTACAGGTCTCATCTAGCGGCTACAGGTCTCATCTAGCGGCTACTAGTCTCATCTAGTCGCTATGGGTCTCATCTAGTCACTACAGATCTCATCTAGTCGCTACAGGTCTCATCTAGCCGGTACAGGTCTCATCTAGCGACTACAGGTCTCATCTAGTGACTATAGAGGTCTCATCTAGCGACTGCTAGTCTCATCTAGTCGCTACAGGTCTCATCTGGCGACTACCGGTCTCATCTAGCGACTACAGGTCTCATCTAGTGACTATAGAGGTCTCATCTAGTCACTACAGGTCTCATCTGGTCGCTACAGGTCTCATCTAGCGGCTACAGGTCTCATCTAGCGGCTACAGGTCTCATCTAGCGGCTACAGGTCTCATCTAGCGGCTACTAGTCTCATCTAGTCGCTACAGGTCTCATCTAGCGGCTACAGGTCTCATCTAGCGGCTACTATTCTCATCTAGTCGCTACAGGTCTCATCTAGCGGCTACAGGTCTCATCTAGCGGCTACAGGTCTCATCTAGCGGCTACTAGTCTCATCTAGTCGCTACAGGTCTCATCTAGCGGCTACACGTCTCATCATCTAGTCGCTACAGGTCTCATCTAGCGGCTACAGGTCTCATCTAGCGGCTACTAGTCTCATCTAGTCGCTACAGGTCTCATCTAGCGGCTACAGGTCTCATCTAGCGGCTACTAGTCTCATCTAGTCGCTACAGGTCTCATCTAGCGGCTACAGGTCTCATCTAGCGGCTACAGGTCTCATCTAGCGGCTACAGGTCTCATCTAGCGGCTACTAGTCTCATCTAGTCGCTACAGGTCTCATTTAGCCGCTACAGGTCTCATCTAGCGGCTACAGGTCTCATCTAGCGGCTACAGGTCTCATCTAGAGGCTACTGGTCTCATCTAGCCACTACAGGTCTCATCTAGCGGCTACAGGTCTCATCTAGCGGCTACAGGTCTCATCTAGCGACTATAGAGGTCTCATCTAGTCGCTACAGGTCTCATCTAGTCGCTACAGGTCTCATCTAGCGGCTACAGGTCTCATCTAGCGGCTACAGGTCTCATCTAGTCGCTACAGGTCTCATCTAGTCGCTACAGGTCTCATCTAGCGGCTACAGGTCTCATCTAGCGGCTACAGGTCTCATCTAGCGGCTACAGGTCTCATCTAGCGACTACAGGTCTCATCTAGTCGCTACAGGTCTCATCTAGTCGCTACAGGTCTCATCTAGCGACTATAGAGGTCTCATCTAGCGGCTACAGAGGTCTCATCTAGCGGCTACAGGTCTCATCTAGTCGCTACAGGTCTCATCTAGCCACATCTATCCAGAAGCTAACGGTATCTAACGGTAGCTAACGGCAGAGCTCTCAAGTGTTGAAGACAGGCAAGCGTGAGATTACCAGTGATAGGAAAGTGACCCACGGCGAGCGTTGTCGACGGGGGGGTGGGGCGGGTGGGGGGGGGGGGGGGGTGGAGGGCTGTTGTGTAGCCCATTTCTTCTTTTTGATTGGCTGATAAGTGACATCTCACGGCAGAACTCCATGCGCTTGATTCCTCCACAGTGAGAGCGGCTCATATCTGCGCGCAGCGGCACATTAAAACATTAAAAAGCCGAGAGTTTTTTTAAGCGTGAGAAATACGATGTGTGGCGGGAGAACGGGAGTTAAGACCGAAATATGTGAGTCTCATGCTCAATGCGTGAGGCTTGAGAGCCCTGTAACGGTATCTAACGGTATGTAAGCGCTCCAACAGAGACCAGCGTGGCGTCCCAGGCCGTGGCTAATGTTCTGCATGAGGAGTTCTGATGGCCGGATAATGTCCACGTGACTATTGATTTATTAGACTAATGGAACACTTTGTTCAAACAGTCGGATCAATCTTTTCATGTTGACTTTTATCTTTATCTTTATTCTTGTACCATTGAGATCATTGTGAGGCTGCTTTTCATGTATAATATTCAATTTGAAGGGGAATTTGAACAACGTTTACAAAGCTGATCACATAATTCAGCTCTAATGCCACTGATTAACTTTTCCTTGTCACTTTTAATTCCTTCAGTCATACGCCTTAAAAAGATAACGGGAAACTTCCAGAGCTTTGCTTTTCATCCTGAGTGAAGAGGCCAATGCAGGAGGGGTGAGCTCACTCCTCTGGTCACCCATTGTCACTCCAGTTGCAGATCCTTAAGCCCGACATCAGTTCTCCGGCGAGGCAGCAAAGCAGAGAACTGACGTTTTCCGATTCTTCTGTAAATATCTTTAAATAGAGAAGAAGGACGAGGCTAAGTGCTCCAGTAGTTTCATGTGTCCAGGCTGCTTCGAGGTGCTCTTACAAATGGAGAGAATAAATATATGAAACTGGTCATGTTTTTGTCAGAAATCACAGAAAGGAAAATGTTTCTGTCAACAACTTGACGATAAGAGATGCCGGTCCACGCAACGCATCGTCACGCAGCATGAGGCCGTCTGATTGGTTCAATTAACTAAGCATGTGCAATGGAGTGTTTATTTATTAGAGTTATGCTCCCACTGTGTTCTAGTTTATTTATTTATATTGTAAACGTAAATAATATATAAAATATATATTAATATATATATATATAATATAATATATTTAAAATATATATATATATACATATATATTTATAAATATATATTATATATAAATATATATTTATAAATATATATATATAACTATATCTGCATATACACACACGGATGCTGCTTTTTTATTTCACATGCATGCTGCTTTAAAATTTGTAAGAAATAAATATATATCTATATATATATAGATATATATATATATATACATATGTTAAAAACTTAAATAATATATATATATAAAATATTTATTTATATAAATATATATATATAATATATAAAAAATAAATTATATATATATATGCATGCATGTTACTCGTGTTTAATAGAAACTCACCCGTGGAGCTTCTACATTGTCAAAGTGGACATTTATAATAATCTATTGTTTCATCTCACATTGTCGCCCGTAACTTAATTTGAAGTCCTCCAGGACGAGGCGCTTGTGAGTAAACACTTCTCCGTCTGAACTAGATTATCTTATCAATCCTATAAGTGGGATTCAAAAAGAAACGTACGCAGCAAGAACTCGAGATTCATGGAACATTTGTGAAATAAGTCTATTTTTCACATTTCTGCTGCTTTTTTTATTTATACGCTGGAGGGAGAGCTGCCATTAAGCGATCTGGTTACTAAGCGGCTAAGTGGCGGCTCCGCCATGTTCCATCTGACTGAGGTCGGGAGAGCTTTCCACAGCTCCGCGCTGGAGTCGAGGAGCAACAACCGGCACAGATAAAGTTACTGCTGATGATATTCCTCCAAGAGTTGAGGCTGTCCCTCATTCCAGGGAAAACGTTCAATTATTTATACGTATAC
The DNA here is from genome assembly GCA_036178185.1 of Liparis tanakae. Classification (NCBI taxonomy): domain Eukaryota; kingdom Metazoa; phylum Chordata; class Actinopteri; order Perciformes; family Liparidae; genus Liparis; species Liparis tanakae. Next base: position 17,955,313 of record CM070106.1, read on the forward strand.
AAAATACATTAGTTGCCATATCAGCTATACTGTGATTTACAAATTCCAAACAATTATCTGAATCTTTGCGAAAAGAAAGTGCTCAAAAAGTGTTTTCCAACATTTTGTTATTCTAATACTAAGTGAGTGAAACTTTTCATTTCCTACTCCTCAACTGACACTTTGAGGAGCAACTTTGTGCAATTTTCACCCCTTGATCTACTTTTTTTAAACAGTTTTTGTCATGAATACTTTCATACGGATTGTGAACTTTTTTTCTTTCTTCTTTAACACCTCTAATGAAGACATCAGCCAATCACGTCATGCGGAACAAGTTGTGTTGCACCTTGTTTTATGAAGAATAACAGTTTATTAAAGTGCTTAAAATTGACATTTCAACTGTCTCATGTGATTTAAACTTGAAGCTGAAATTCGTTTAGTAATTTCTCACTTCACCGGACACTTTCAACCCGTTCAGTGCTTCAGATACGATTGTAAAATATTTTTGTTATAACTATCATTTTTAATTAATTTTGGCACTCATCTCACGCTTGGAAATGTAAGAAGTATATATATATATATATATATATATATATATATATATATATATATTGGTGATAGCATCACTCACATTTTCTTCCAGCATTATTTATATTTTATTTAAATTATTAGAGGGAATTCTTGTGAATGTTAATCAATACTCTGGACCGTGCTAATAATAGCCTCGCCCTGTCCTCATCCTCCTACGGGATAATTATTTGTGTCATGGATTGTGATTATTATTAAATTACGACTTGGCCAAAACCTATTATTACATTACCTTTTATACTCATGTTATTTATTAGGGGGAATTCTCTAATGAGCGTCACCCCCTCTGGACGTTGTGCTCGCATCCTTCCTGTTCCCTTCCTCCTACGGGGTGATCCTCTGTTGAACCTGGACTCTTTCTTTCTGGGATTATTATTACATTATGAGTTGTTTCCTGCTCTCTTTTTATCGGCTCCACTTAGAATATAAATGTGTTTTTCAACACAGAGTGAAGCTAAATCCAATCAGTAAAACAGGCTTTCAGGTTTATTTTAATGTTTTATTTATTCCTCACCGGGGTTGTCCAGGTTCCCACGCACAGGCCGGCCAGTGAGAGAATGAGGAGTGAGTGAAGAGTGAGTGAGTGAGTGAGTGAGTGAGGAGGTCGTCCAGGTTCCCACACACAGGCCTCAGGGCCACTAGCCGCTCGATGGCCGCCACACCAGCTCTATTCTAGCTTCATGTTCACGACCATGTGGAGTGAGAAAGTGAGGAGTGAGTGAGGGAGTGAGGAGTGAGTGAGGAGTAAGTGGGAGAGTGAGGGAGTGATAAAGTGAGGTGAGAGAGTGATAGAGTGAGGTGAGAGAGTGAGGAGTGAGTGAGATAGTGAGGTGGTGACGAGTGTGAGGTGAGAGTGAGGAGGGAGAGAGTGAGAGGAGTGAGGTGTGAGGATGGTGAGGTGAGTGAGATGGTGAGGTGGTGGAGGTGAGGTGAGAGGTGAGGAGGAGAGAGTGAGAGAGTGACGGAGTGAGAGTGATAGGTGAGGTGTGTGAGTGAGTGAGTGAGAGTGAGGGAGTGAGTGAGGGAGTGAGAGAGTGAGTGAGGAGTGAGAGTGAGAGAGGAGTGAGAGAGGAGTGAGAAAGAGACTGACTCCCTGGGCTATAAGCGCTCCTCCCTCGGCCGTCGCCTAGCAACGGGCCTTCACAACAGGAAACAGAGCAGGGGATTCCGTCACAGAGCGAGGAGAAAAAAGGAGAACATTGAAACTCTGACGGGAGGCAGGAAGTCTGACTGAGAGACAGTGTGTGTGTGTGTGTGGGGGGGGGGGGGTAAACAGGCACAAATAAAGTTATTTACCCCCAAACAGCTCTAACTGACTAACATATAAAGGTTGTTTTAAGAGCAGTGACTCAATGATGACATCACCAGGTGGTCAGACGTCTGACCTCCTCACCTCAACATTTCATTTTCAAGTAGTCACATGATTCATAAAGTGTGTGTGTCGCGCCTCACACACACACACACACACACACGTGTGTTTGATCTCCGCTCTGGATACTTATTCCTCTTCGTCTCCGGAGTCTTTTTTCTTCTTCTTCTTTTTTTTTCGGCACTTTTTTTTTCGTTTTTCGTTCACAAAATTGCTCAACGTCCCCCGAAACCACTCCACGGACACTATTTATGATGCTGTATTTTTCTATATCAAGAAACACTTTATTAAACAGCAGTTATGAGAGCACACATGGTGAGAGGTGTGTGTGTGTGTGTGTGTGTGTGTGTGTGTGTGTGTGTGTGTGCCTGTCTGCCTGCCTGTGTGTGTGTGTGTAAGCTCCAACACAAAGACGTACAGTAATACGTTTTTTCATTTTCCGTTTCCCTCCGGTTGGTTTTTCCAAAACAAACAGGTGATTCAGCCGTGGGGAGCAGCAGCATATTTTGGGGTTGTTTCTGAATAACTTACAACGCTCTCCAATGTTCCGTCGCGTTTTTTGGGTTTTTCTGGACGCAAATAGCGACGGGAGCTGGATTCTGAGGGCTGGAGCTGTGGAAAGAAAGGCGAGCCGAGGTCTTTTCCACCTCGCCGCGGCCAAACCGCGTCATACCGGGCCGAGCGCTCGCAAACGTCTGCTGTGGCGGCGTGACGCGTAGGCGACGCGCGGGGACTCAAACTGCGTTTGCATGTTTCCTGGAGAGAGACGCGAGGCCTCCGGTCGATGACCCGAGCCACGGGGCCGCGGCACGCATCGAAAAAAGAGGCTTCGCCACAGAGGACGCGGAGGGAAGTGTGCCACGCCGTCGTCCTCGCCAAACAGCCCGTTAGCTAGCGGGGAAACGGCTCACGGATCAAAGCCTGTGAGGCAAATATATATATATATAATTTATATATATATATACAGTATATAATATATACATATATACACAACCGTTCAGAAGTTTGACAATTAAGACATTAAGCCAATTTCATGTTTTCCATGAAAACTCACTTTTATTTATCAAATTAATTCCTAAATGAATATAAAATATAGTCAAGATATTGATGAGGTTATAAATAATCATGTTTATTGTAAATATTAATGTTGTTCTTCTTGTGGCTCAAAGGAAGGCCAGTTTTATAGCTTCTCTCACCAGCGTAACTGTTTTCAGCTGTGCTCACATAAAAACGGTTTTCGAGGGTTTTCTACCCCTCCGCTAGTCTTCTAAGGCGATAACACAATGTAACATCGCCGTTGGGCGCGGTAATAACACTGTAGTTGGGATGCGTTTGAGTTATTTTCACAGAGGCTTCGGACGTGGCTCAGCTAATCACAATCCCGGATCGGAGTCGTTTACGTTTACACGGCCAGCCGACGGAGCAACGAGACGCTCACTTCAGTTTGTCTCCACCAGACGGCAACGTTCTGCTCGTCAGCGTCACTGCTCCACCATGTCCACCTGCTCCACCATGTCCACCTGCTCCACCATGTCCACCTGCTCCACCATGTCCACCTGCTCGCCGTCGCCTGGTTGACCGCCGTGACTCCTCGTGGTCTCGTGGTGGTCTTGTCTCCACTGACCAGACACTTGATCTACTTTCTTTGGCGTCTCTGGACTCTTGGTCCTATCAGCACGTAGAGCAGCTCGTTGACACCAAGGTGTGTGTGTGTGTGTGTGTGTGTGTGTGTGTGTGTGTGTCCCCACACACCTAACCAGCGCCAGGCCCCGATGGAAAAAACTAGGAGCCCCAGCACAGTCCTGACGCAGGAGGAACCGAGTCAATCAGCGCTGGAGCTATTTATTAACTGCACCGGGGGGGAGGGGGGGGGGGGGGACTGCCTCAGTTACACACAACTGTGGAGTGGCAAGCCCCCCCCCCCCTCCCCCAGCCTCATGAGAGATTTCCATGAGGACCGTGTGGGGACGAGTTGCCATGATGAAACGGAAGGCTTTGGTTTCACGAGAGAGAGAGAGAGAGAGAGAGAGAGAGAGAGAGAGAGAGAGAGAGAGAGAGAGAGAGAGACAGAGAGAGAGAGAGAGAGAGAGACCACTGGGTGAGGAGGACGTGCTGCTCTGGGTGTTGGGGTCATGTTGTTGCTCAATAAAGAGGAAGGTGGATGAGCTGATGTCCGGAAGTGTTTCTCTCCAAGCCGTCACTGAGAGGGAGGAGGAGGAGGAGGTGGTGGTGGTGGTGGAGGAGGAGGTGGTGGTGGAGGAGGAGGAAGAGGTGGTGGAGGAGCAGTGGGATTCACAGGGTGTTGATGAGGTTAAAGGCCATTTAATGCGGTTCTCTCTGCGTTTTTTTATTCTCACCGGAGGTAAACATCACCATTGCTGCAAATAGGATCTATGACACCCCCCCCCCCCCCCCCCCCTCTTTCCCCAGGGGCCACCGGGGTCGCCAACCAGGCCCAGCCTGTGCAGCTTCCGGCCCCTCCGAGGGCCTCCACGTGACCGCGAGCTCCGGACCCCACGGAGATGGCGAGAGGCCGAGCGGGTCAACTCCCAAACCGCAGAGAGAGAGAGAGAAGAGAGAGAGAGAGAGAGAGAGCGAGCGGCCGACGGAAAAACCTTTAGAAGATTCCCAGTCCGCCGTGTCAAATCACCGGGTACACGCGCCGCTTGATTTTAATATAGCACTTCCATGAAAGTCTGGATAATGATGTGTTGTGAGGACGGCCTGCAGCTGAGGAAGAGGAGGAGAGCCTGCAGCTCCAGACGCCCAGAGAACATCTGAGGGGGGGGGGGGGGGCTGCATGTGTCACGGAGCAGCTTCCACCTGCAGTCTGTTGCAACGTGAAGAAGAGGAGGAAACGGCGCCCTTCATCGTCACATCCATCTGCTGATGGACGTTGGGACGAGTCTACACACACATCTCTAGATTCAGTGTGTTGATGAAGGGGAGAGGGGGATGATAGTCTGAGTTTCTTTATTACGCATCAACACATCATGGCGTTTTACGCATGATGGTACTTTTAGGAAACTGTTTCTCCTCCTCCTCCTCCTCCTCCTCCTCCTCCTCCTCCTCCTCCTCCTCCTCTCATACTCCGCTGTCTCGGATGTTTGTTCCAACCGCTGGAGGTTGGCCTCCCTCTCTCCCGCGCAGAGCCTTATTTGACTCCTCTCGGAGAGGCTCCGGGTCTCCGCCGCTTAATTGGTCTCCTCCGCCTCTGTTGGAGAAAAAAGAAAAAAAGGAAAAGAGAAGAGAACTCCAGTGTGAGAGAGGATCCCTCCGCTGGACCCGTCTGGAGGTCGGGCGTGTAGAGAGTGCGTCAGAGCGCGCAGGGAGGGGGGCGGGAGGGGGGGGCGGTGCGCCGCCAGCCAGCCGACGGAGGTGATCCCCAAGTTTTAAAAAGCGCAGCAGTCTGTGCGCGGCGCAGCGAGCAGCAGAGCCGGGAATATATCCCTCCAGAGGACGCGTCCGCTCGGGGGTTTGAGTCCTTTCACGTCTCTTTGGGGATCCTTTATTCTTTTTCCCATCATTTTGGACGCGACTTTTCGCCTTTTTTTCTTCTTTTTTTTACATTTTGTATATCGCTCTTTTTTTTTAAGTAGTTACAGCTTCTTTTTCTTTTTTTAGTTTATCTTCTGTCCACTTGTACTTCCTGTTGGTCGCGGGCGGAGAGGGTCCCGAGCAGCAGCTGTGGACTACACCGAGAGGCCGCTCCATGGACCCGGCGCCGCTCCCAGCTGCGCGCGCCCTGTGATCCGCGACGTTTGTCTCTGCGCCGACTCCAACATGAAGTCCGCCGAGGAGGGTGAGTGGGACTTTATTAAGTGCAGCAGCCTTTTCCTTTTTTATTTTTCTATCGCTATCCCGGTGCAGCAAAGCAAAGTTAACGTACCATTTATGGAACTTCTCCTCATCGCGCGACACTTTACGGCCGGATGCGACCCTCTGGGTGAGGTGTCGGCTGAGGGTCTCCAGCGGTGGAGAGATCCAGCGCGCGCCGCTCCCTGTGGTTTGGGTCAAAGTGGGCGTGGCTCCACTCATGACTAATAGGTGCTCCCAAAAATAGTCAGAAATAACTTTTTTTAACTGCGCTTGACGACTGGCATGGCATTGTGGGTAAAGTCTAAACTACCTGCTATGCTCATCAACAGCTGTTTCTAATGAAAGTAAACGAACCTCTCGGCGCGCCTGTCACACACCGGCACCGCGCGAGCGGCATTAAAACGCGCGCGGCGAGGAGTCGCCGCCGGTGATGTCATCGTCCTCACCGCGCGGGGCCCCTAATTCTCCTTAACTCGCTGCAGACAGGAGCTGCGGTGACTGCAGGCTGTCTGTCTGCAGCAGACGTCTCCATCCGCATCAGCGCGCTCCCGCTGCGGTCTCACTCAGCGCGACCGCAGCTCCCGGTTCCCATGTCGGACCCCCCCCCCCCTCCCCCTCCCCCTCTTTCTGCCCCCCGCCCCCCCTGGTTATGACCTCAGCCTTCGCCACAGACAGGCTGAGTTTCATGGGACCCAATGACCCCCCCCCCCCCCCCCGCTGGGCACACCATCAAGTCATCATCATGCCCCTCCGTGTTGGTGCTTGGTGACCACTAACTGGCCAACGAACGCATTAAGTGTTGTGTTTTTACTTTTCGCTTTACGGGCCACAGCTTGTGGTAGAAATCTGGCAACGTGGCGAAAAACAAACACCTGGTTTGTCCTTTGGTTTATTTTTAGACGGGGGGGGGGGGGGGGGGGGGGGGTATATTTGGCACCTTTCTTTATTGTGGCTGCCACTCTTTTCCTAATCGGAGTTGTTTTTTTTGTTTTTGCGTCGCTGGCCTTCGTGCGTTTCGGGCATCTCCGGGACTCCGGGGGAGTGAGGGTGTGTTTGGTTGTCATGGTGACCGAGTGTGTTTGTCTTCCAGAGGCTTACGGCTACACGCCGAACGTCAGCCTGTCCCTCCCGCTGGGCGGCCCGTGTCTTCCCTCCCAGTACCACAGCCTCCAGGCCGACCCCCGCCGCTACGACGGCCGGGACGCCGCCGTGGCGTCCGGCTACTTCTCGTCGCCCCGCCCCAACGGAGGGGCGCCCGCCCTGGAGAGCCCCCGCATCGAGATCACCGCCTACGCTCAGTTCCCCGAGGAGGAGGCGGAGCCGAGCGACCCGCCCGTCGCCAAGCGGGTCGACTCCGTGGCGACGCTGACGCTGCCCTGCGCCGACGGCTACCGCGACCCCAGCTGCCTGAGCCCGGCGAGCAGCGTGTCGTCTCGCAGCGGCCACTCCGACGCCTCCTCCTACGAATCCAGCTTCTCCTACAACTACGACAACTCGCCGCAGAACTCGCCGTGGCAGTCGCCCTCGGTGTCGCCCCGGGGATCCGTCCTCACCCTGCCGGGCGGCGGCGGCGGCGGCGGCGGCGGCGGCGGCGTTGGCGTCGGGTCCCCTCGCCACTCGCCCTCCGCCTCACCGCGCGCCAGCGTGACGGACGACAGCTGGCTGGGCCAGCGCGGCTCCAGGCCCAACTCGCCGTGCGGCGCCAAGAGGAAGTACAGCTTCAACGGCAGCCGGGCGCCGCACAAGCACTACCCGTACTCGCCCAACGTCTCCCCCGCCCCGTCGCCGCAGACCTCCCCCCGCCTCAGCCTCACCGAGGAGAGCTGGCTGCCCAACACCAACCAGTACACCAACTCGGCCATCCTGGCGGCCATCAACGCGCTGACCACCGAGGTGGACCTGGCGGAGGGAATCCCCATCAAGGCCCGCAAGACCAGCGTGGAGCACGGCCCCGCGGTCTGCCTGAAGATGGAGCCGGGGGGCGAGGACCCGGGTCCCGGAGAGCTCCTCCGCCAGGACGAGCTCCTCTCCACCCGCCTGCCGCTGAAGAAGGAGGTGTACTGCGGCGGCTTCCTGGACGTGCCGCAGCCGCCGTACTCCTGGTCCAAGCCCAAGCAGTACATCAGGTAGGCAGGAGGGTTGAGCTGCACTACCTTCAAAAGTTTGGGGTCACCCAACGAGACAATTTTGTGTTTTCCATGAAAACTCACTTTTATTTATCCAATGAATTGCAAAATGAATAGAAAATATAGTAAATACATTGACACGGTTAGAAATAATGATTTTTATTTTAAATATGAATTGTGTTTTTCAGACTTTTTGCTCAAAAGGAAGGCCAGTTGAAAAGCTTCTCTGACCAGCATAACTGTTTTCAGCTGTGCTAACATATCAAAAGGGTTTTCTAAAATTCTAACCCTCCGCTAGTCTTCTAAGGCGATAACACAATGTGCCGTTAGAACACTGGAGATGAGCCTCTATACAACCGTGAAGATATTTAATTTGATTAAAACAGGTGTTTCAACCTAGAATAGTCATTTACCACGTTAATAATGTATACAGTGCATTTCTTAATAATTTAATGTTATCTTCATTCAAAGAAACATGCTTTTCTTTAAAAAATAAAGACATTTCTAAGTGACCCCAAACTTTTGAACGGTAGTGTACGTGAGGTCTGGGACCCAGAAGGGCTGAAGATATCATAAAGTTTTTAATTAAAACTTTCATAAACTTTAAGAAAGCGATACGGAAGGTTCTTTATACGTAGACTGGACGTATGAGTTTGAACATAACCCGGTTTCTCACGAGCTCCTGGTAACCACGGCGCTCACATTCTTCTACCTTGATGAGCTCATCCACAATAAGCCCCGCCCCCTAACTTGTCTCTTTCCCAGCTCCTCCCTGCCGGCTCTGGACTGGCAGCTGGCGTCCAGCTCGGGGCCGTTCAGCCTGCAGATCGACGTGCAGCCCAAGTCCCACCACCGGGCGCACTACGAGACGGAGGGCAGCCGGGGGGCCGTGAAGGCCCTGGGGGGGGGGCACCCGGTCGTTCAGGTCGGTGCTTCCTAAATTATTCTGTTTCGGGACGTCTTCTCCTCGCAGGTTGCACACTTTTACGAACTGATCCAGTGGGGCGGCTGCAGCTCAGTGGGGTCAGGGCGTCGTCCTGCAACCCCAAGGTCAGGGATTCGATCCCCGCTCTCCCCGCTAGTTGTGTCCATGAGCAAGGCACTGAACCCCCAGGTCATCACTGCAGCCCACTGCTCCTTAACCCTCCTGTTACCTTTGGGGTCAATTTGACCCCATCTAATGTATAACGTCTCTAAAAGAATGATTAACATTATTTTTTTTTGCTTTCTATTTCATGACTTTTCCTAATTTATTGGGGACAACTTGGAAAAACATAAAATTCCTATGATGATATGTTTTCAATGTCCTGAACAAAACTCAAATTGACCCCAGGCTGTTTTTTACTGTGTAAAAATTATAAGGAATATCAACTTTCTTGTTTATTTAAAAGGCTGTTTAGGTCGTCAACAAACAAACAAAAAGTACCTGACACTTAAACTTGGGAAATATTATTAATTCTAATCATTTTCTGGAGGTTTTAATTGCTGTGGTCAAAAAGGGTAAAAGATGTTAGTAAATTTGAAGGTAACAGGATTTTAATAACAAAGGATGGGTTAAATGCAGAGAACACATTTTGTTGCATGTGTACCTGAACTCTGTGCAACGACAATAGATCGAATCCCATCTCACGAGAAAACCCCCCCACAAATATACCTCATGTTCACAGTCGCCGTCTCGTTATATCGTGACCCCCTGAGGGGCCCGAGCCCTACGTTGAGAAACCCGCGGACTAGACGTTGGTTTCCTGTGATGAAGAGAGCGACACACGGTGCAGCCATTAGACCTATTTTCACTCCGGCTCCCTTACCTCATCACTTCTCGACACACCCCTCCCCCCCCCCTCTCGTTTTTTAAATATCTTTTTTTGGTGCAGCCCTCCTGTTGAAATACATCTCGGCGTCGTGTGTTCCTGTCGTGTTCATCAAAGATGGCACATTTCTGAATGAAATACCAGAGCCGAGCTCCGAGCGGTCCGGTCCGCTCCGTCCGGTCCAGACGGCGGTGACTCAGACTTTTCCATTGCGTCCGTCCAGCGCCGTGCAGACAGATACAAAGCGATGTAGCATGGCCGGTAAGAGCTTAGTCATGTGCTTTTTCAACCGCAGGCGCTCTGGTGGTCGAGTCTGAAGGAGAAGAAAATGTGGACAACTGCAGATATGTTTTGGTTTTCAACCCATCTGGTCCCCGAGCGTCGCGCTGACCTCAGCTCTGAGTAAATAGAACGGAGCCGGGCTGTCGCTCTCATTAATACCGTTTATATTTTATTAAAACATTACAACGCGTCTACACACTAACCAGACGCTTGTCACTTAATGGCTAGAGTTTCCTGCCTTTTCACTTTTAATAAAAACATTTTTTTTAGCGTGCGCAGCCGTTAGCTAACAACGCCCCTTTAGTTTGAAGGGGGATGCTAACGCTGCGACGCAGCCAAACGTCCGTCTCCCAGTTCTGTACTTCTTACCAACTAAGAGCAGATATTATGAGACGCTAAAGAAAGTGAGAGGTTTAACTAAATTTAAGATTATACTCGTACTCGACCAAGAGAGATAAAGCTAGCGACATGGCGGCGCGTTTAGCAGCTAACGAGACGGACGTCTCCATGCGGCCACTTTTATAAAATAAGCGTTTAGCTTGTTACGCTTCCACCACAACGCGTATGATCAGTCCGCCGACATTTACGACGAAATGTATTGTTCCTTACAGTTTAATTTTTTTTAACTTGTTTATAATTTCACTTTTAACATTGTGAATTGAAACAAGGTTTCTTAGAAAAAATCACTCAGTTACTCAGTAAGGTATAATATGTTCGTTAACTATTCAAAACATGTCAACAATGATCAGCCCTTCCTTAGCTTTAAAATATGATCTGTTTTCTCGTGCATCTTTGCAGATTAATACTTGCTTGTCATTTGCTTCTTCTTGTCATTAGTGAAAATCATGTGAAGAGAAAAACGTTACAGGATGAAATACATATTTATTTATGTATTTATACACGTTTATATATGCATTTATACACATTTATATATATATACGTATATATATATATACGTATATATATATATACGTATATATATATATACGTATATATATAAATATATATATTGTATGCATCTTATGTTACTCAGTGAAGTATATATGTTCGTTAACTATTTATAATATGTCAAAGGTAACTTTTCACTTCACACACGACACACCGTCACGGTCACCTGGGTGAAAGTTCTGTGTTTGTTACAGAAATTATGATTAAATGCGTCTAGCAAACATAATCCGGAACAGGGTTACATGTCGCTCCAAAAGTAAAGTGTTGTTGTCAGGAGTCCAGGCTTTCCTCCAAGTGGCCAGAGAAAGAATCAAAAGTTAATATATTCTATTCCTAATGAGATTATTGATTATCAATCTGATGCTCGTTCTTTTAACATAAAACACATAACCTAAACACATTTATATATTTTAAAGGATCCCTTAAATGTGTTATTGGTGACTTGTGACACGCGTGCAGGACGCTTCAGGAAGATCTTACAGAAAACACAGACGGTCGTATACGTGCTAATCTTCGTACGAGGATGTGGAATATGACGGTGGGAAGCCGACGCGCTGCAGCTGCAGCCGCACATCTGTCCGGCCGTGTTGGTCCGAGGGAAGGTGCTAATGATTTAATGACAGGGGGCCTGGGTTCACCCCGGCTGAAAAACAAAGTGTGTGTTCTCCTCTAAAACCCAAACCCAAACCCCCCCCCCCCCCTTTACTTTACTGCCAGCTACCGAGCCCAACCACACAGACTTCCCTTTGTTTGGGAAAGTTCCCCCCCCGTGTGTGTGTGTGTGTGTGTGTGTGTGTGTGTGTGTGTGTGTGTGTGTGTGTGTGTGTGTGTGTGCGCGGCTGACATCATCGCGCTGTGCGTTCGGAGGCGGCAGCAGCATACTCCAAACCACACACGTTTCTGGCAGGATGGAGATGTCGGAGGGAGCCCGCCGGACGAGGCCTCCTGATTACACGGTGCGCACGGCGCTGCCTGCGAGCCGCCGCTGGCTGACGAAAGACCCTCTTGAATCAAAACCCCGCCTCGAGTTTATTCTGGAAGCTCCTGTTTCTGTGTGGTACACTTTCTTCTTCTTCTTCTTCTTCTTCTTCTTCTTCTTCTTCTTCTTCTTCTTCTTCTTCTTCTTCTTCTTCTTCTTCTTCCCCCCCTCCTCCTTCATCCCAGCATCCAGCACAACTATTTTCTGTTCTTTCTCATCGCCGCAGCCGTCGCTGCTTCCCTCAACCACACCCGCGGCGGGCTGGAGTCCCGCCTCTCTCTGAAGTGCTGTGAGCCGTCCCCACCGCAGTCAATGCTCCGAGCTTCATGCTGCACTGTGGTGGAGACGAAAGCACCCCATGTTCCCTCTCTCTCCCCCCCCCCCCCCCCCCCCACCACCACCACCACCACCACCCGCTTTTATGATCAGCCCTCGGCTTGAAAAGATTATCTGTTTTCTTGTGCATTTCTGCAGATTTATAGTTACTTGTCATGTGCCTTCATCAGATTTTGATTTCCAAGTGTCATTAATGGAAATCATGTGAATAGATAAGCGTTACAGGATGAATTGGCCATGGCACTGTCTCTCAAACACCACATTTATTTATATTTATATTTATATATATATATGTATTTATTTATTTATATATAAATATATGTTTATTTATATATAAATAAATGTATATAAATATATATGTATATATGTATATATATTTATTATATATATGTATATTGATATATATATATATATATATATGTATATTTATATGTATAAATGTATATTTAAATATATATGTATATTTATATATATTTGTGTATATATATATATATATATATATATATATATATATATTTATATTTATATATATATATAATATGTGTGTGTTATCATCCTTCTAAAGCTAGGAGTCTCTCTGATAGGGAGCCCGGCCGCCCCTCTCTCCTCTCTGGAGCCTTGAGCAGCGCTCTCGGCATTCCTCTTGCGGGTGATAGTGTGAAGTAGGGAGTGAAGTTCGGCTTCGGCCAACGTCAAGCTGCCGGGAGGCGTCACGCGCATCGGGATCGGGTCGATTCTAACTACGTCGACAAATCACAGCCAGTGTCTGCTGCAGCTGCTGCAGGACCAACAGGACTCGGACCAGGAGGAGTCCTGTGTCAGGCCTGGCGTCTCCATGCCGACGTGGACACAGACCACATCATCCACGGGACGTTAATCGACTACTGATAATGATTCAAAGCGGATAATCGTCAATCTGTTGGTAATCACTGTTTTGATAGTGACCTCGTGAGCGGGCTTCCCCGCTCCATCACTCCACTTCCTGCTGCCTAAATAAACAGCATCGCTGGGCAGTGACCCATTTCCTTATACAAATACACAGGGCTCCTAACCTCCTCCTCCTGCTCCTGCTCCTGCTCCTCCTCCTCCTCCTCCTCCTCCTCCTGCCGGGCTGAGCCTCCCTCTCTTCGATTATTTATATCGCTACAGCATCAAATACAGTAATTAAGTTTATTTCTCAGTAATTATTCCATGGATTGAACATGAACAATAACATTATTTTTAATAGAATCGCCAACAATATTAGTTTCTCCTCCTCATGGACCCACTGGGAATAAAAACATAGTTTTTGATCCAGAACAACAAACCAAAAATACAGAATTATATTTGTTTATTCATTATTACCTTCGCATTGAAAATGCGGAAGGTAATGTTTTGATCGCTGTGTATTTATTTATTTATTTGTATGCGTGTTATTCGCATAAGTCAAAAAGTATTAAACCGAATCGCATAGAATTTGGTGGGATGATTGTTTATTATCCGGGGACCATTTGATTAGATTTTGGGACTGATCGGGTTAAAGGTCAAGGTCATGAAAAGGTCAAAATCGTCTTTTTACCATTGCACGGTCAATTTTTATCCAATAAGCATGCAACTAATGCCAAACTGTGGCTGCAGCGAAGGTATGCGCTCCACCGAGAGCCCGTTCTAGTTTATACATTATTTATTACATCTTTATTACGGTCTTTATAATGGATTGGACTAAAAACTAGTAACAGTATTTGTGTAGAAGTGGTTGATGGTGTGTTGCGTCATCTCTTTGATTCAAAATCTACATATTTATTGATTTTAGATTAATTGACACAAGAAGTTCCTCCATTTTTAATACAAAAACTATGAACTGCAACTTTAACCCCTATAATCTGAACATTCATTTCATTATTCACCACGCCGTGTGTTTCGTGTTCTCCGCTCTCCTTCCCGTCACGTACGCCGCTCTCCCTCGGCGGCCCGGCGGTCGCCGCCCCGCTCTGGTTTCCCGCCCGTGGCTCCGGGCGTCGTGCCGGCGCCCCGCGGCGCGGGTGTCTGAGGTCGCGGCGGCGGGAGGCCTCCCCGTCATGCAACACCTACGGAGGTCTGGCGGCGCTCAGGAAGCCGCGGTTCTTATTTTGACTGATACAAATCAGAGCGGCGGAGATTTCCCCCCCCTCCGATTGGCCCCCAGACGTCTCTGAAACCCGAGCTTTAGCCTCGTCACCAATCACAACAGCTCTCGCCGTGGGCGGCGCCGCCGGCCCCCGAGGTTACGCTACCGTCGGGTTGACATGGCGGCGAGCCTGACAGTAACGGATGGAGGAAGTTGTCACAGGCCGTTGATGCAACGGGTGATTACGAGCTCCTAAATGGGGGCTTTGTTTGAAAACCCACCCCGCCGAGGCTCTGACCTCTGGACGACCCTCGCCTTCCCTCTCCGCACGCCACTGGCGTTTTCCGCGTGTTATTTTTGGCTTTCACCGCAACTGCGCCGTTCCTCTTGTGTTCCCAGCTCCACGGCTACATGGAGAGCGAGCCGCTGACCCTGCAGCTGTTCATCGGCACGGCCGACGACCGGCTGCTGCGGCCTCACGCCTTCTACCAGGTCCACCGCATCACGGGCAAGACGGTGTCCACGCCGAGCCACGAGGCGCTGCACAACAACAACACCAAGATCCTGGAGATCCCTCTGCTGCCCGAGAACAACATGCGGGCCATGTGAGTACGCAGGCTGGACTGGCATGGGGGGGGGGGGGGGGGTAATTAAACTCTTCTGCAGCTGGAGTTATTTCTAAGTCCTTTTGGGGAGAGTCCAAGTCACGTCTCACGAAATGTAATACTTGTTTTGGACTTCATTTCTAGAATTCGTGTTCGACTATTGACGTTTTCTTTGACTGACCTTGAAAGTCTTAGATGACTTCAGGACTCGAGTCATTTGAGACCGGTCCACGTCGGGATCGGTCCAGACCAGCTGGCGGCCCCCGGTTCTGAAGGGGGAAGGAGTCATTGTAGACGTGTCTTAAAGCTGCATTCTCTCTGCTGACCACCAGGGGGTGACTCCTCTGGTTGTATAGCAGTCACTGCGTTATGTTTTGAACCTACATTCTCTCTGCTGGTCACCAAGGGGTGACTCTTCTGGTTGTATAGAAGTCTATGCTTCATGTCCTAAACCTGCAATATCTATACTGGCCACCAGGGGGGGGGCTTTTTATAGAAGTCCAGGCTTCATGTCTTAACCTGCAATATCTCTACTGGCCACAAGGGGGTGACTTTTATGGTTGTATAGAAGTCTAGGCTTCATGTCTTAAACCTGCAATATCTCTACTGGCCACCAGGGGGTGACTCTTTTGGTTGTATAGAAGTCTATGCTTCATGTCTTAAACCTGCAATCTCTCTACTGAACACCAACAGAGAAAGTGCAGGTTGTATAGAAGTATCATATAGTTGTATAGAAGTCTCCTCAGGTTGTATAGACGTCTCCTCTGGTTGTATAGAAGTTTATATAGTGACTCTACTTCTCTCTTGATGTATTCCCCCAGTAAACACTTTAAACATGAGATTATGTCTCAATCTCTAGTTTCAAGTCTTCTTCTATACAGCATGATGTTCATTCCTAATAATTTCTGTTCATCAAACTGACCGTTGTGATGTGTTGAGAGCGTTTCATGACGTCTCCAGATCTCTCAACACGTTCTTCTACACAAGTCATGGCTCTGTCCAGACGGCCTCAAAGGGGCCGTGTGTCGGCTGTGGGTGGCGGCTGGTTGTGTGGCTGCAGATTGCACCTGAACGCCCCTTAGTCACTGCTCCTTCCTCCGGGAACAAGAGGAGCAGCGTTACTCAGAGGGCCTCCTGGGGCCTCCAGAGCCACGGTGGGGTTTGTCCCTTCTGGGCTCCTGTAGAAACAAGAAGGTGAAGAGGACCCGTCGCTCTCCATGTGTAGATACAACCATTCTGAGCCAAAGAAAACCCTAAAGACCTCGACAATAGAGACATTAGAAACCATGACAATAGAGACATTAGAGACATTAGAGACCATGACACTAGAGACCATGACACTAGAGACCCTGACAATAGAGACCTTGACACTAGAGACCCTAGAGACCATGACACTAGAGCCCATGACACTAGAGACCATGACACTAGAGACCCTGACACTAGAGACCTTGACACTACATCCCCTGACACTAGAGACCCTGACACTAGAGACCCTGACACTAGAGACCCTGACACTAGAGACCCTGACACTAGAGACCTTGACACTACATCCCCTGACACTAGAGACCCTGACACTAGAGACCCTGACACTAGAGACCATGACACTAGAGATCCTGACATTAGAGACCATGACACTAGAGACCATGACATTAGAGACCATGACACTAGAGACCATGACACTAGAGACCCTGACACTAGAGACCCTGACACTAGAGACCCTGACACTAGAGACCCTGACACTAGAGACCATGACACTAGAGACCCTGACACTAGAGACCCTGACACTAGAGACCCTGACACTAGAGACCCTGACACTAGAGACCCTAACACTAGAGACCATGACAATAGAGACCCTGACATTAGAGACCATGACACTAGAGACCTTGACACTAGAGACCTTGACACTAGAACCATGACACTAGAGACCCTGACACTAGAGACCTTGACACTAGAGACCCTGACACTAGAGACACTAGAGACCCTGACACTAGAGACCCTGACACTAGAGACACTAGAGACCCTGACACTAGAGACCCTGACACTAGAGACACTAGAGACCCTGACACTAGAGGCCCTGACACTAGAGACCTTGACACTAGAGACACTAGAGACCCTGACACTAGAGGCCCTGACACTAGAGACCTTGACACTAGAGACCCTGACACTAGAGGCCCTGACACTAGAGACCATGACACTAGAGATCCTGACATTAGAGACCATGACACTAGAGACCATGACATTAGAGACCATGACACTAGAGACCATGACACTAGAGACCCTGACACTAGAGACCCTGACACTAGAACCATGACACTAGAGACCTTGACACTAGAGACCCTGACACTAGAGACACTAGAGACCCTGACACTAGAGACACTAGAGACCCTGACACTAGAGACACTAGAGACCCTGACACTAGAGACCTTAACACTAGAGACCTTGACACTAGAGAGCCTGACACTAGAGACACTAGAGACCCTGACACTAGAGACACTAGAGACCTTGACACTAGAGACCCTGACACTAGAGACCCTGACACTAGAGACCTTAACACTAGAGACCCTGACACTAGAGACACTAGAGACCTTGACACTAGAGACCCTGACACTAGAGACAATAGAGACACTAGAGACCCTGACACTAGAGACCTTGACACTAGAGACCTTGACACTAGAGACCCTGACACTAGAGACACTAGAGACCCTGACACTAGAGACACATTTAGAGTCTCAGGTCATTACATTCATTAAAACACCGCTCCTCCTCCTCCTCTGAGGACCCGAGCGCCCCGTCTGGAGACGGTTGCCCCCGGTGACCAGCCGTCTGCGTCCGGGTGGAGAAAGCGTTGCGTTCCTCACGTGAAAAGCCTCAGAGGTCCGCCGGCCGCCGGGGAAGCCGAGGCCTTCCGTCTGCGCGTCGGCGTTCTGCCGGCCTCAGCGTTTTCTGAGCGTTTTAATGGATGCAGCAGCACACGAGCTCCGTTACCCGACGCCTCGGGGAACGCGGCGCTCACACGGCAGCAGACGGATCTGTGGAGATTTATTCCGTCTGACGTGTGTCTGACTTATGGATGTTTTATGACGTGGTCCAGAGACGGGCATTATTATATTTCTGGAGGTAGTAGTCCATGATGATTTAAAGGGGGGGGGGTCATTCATCATCATCAGTTTGCAGGAGGCCCTCAAACGCCTCCAGTTAACTCACGATTGATACACAACGCGTCTCTTTTTGCACTCGGCTCGCCCGCGTGGGCGCAGGGCGGAGCGGCCGGGGGTCCTCGCTCCTCAACGCCCGATCGCTTCTCCGGCGCGGCGGACGCCGGCGTCTGGCGAGGAAGAATGTTAGGGAGTGTTCAAACGTGTGTGTGCGGTTGACGTTTACTGGGCTCGGGAGGAATGCGGCGATGGGAACGCCAGGGAGAGTTTCTTCTGGGAGAGGTTTGAGGTATTTAAGTGTGAAACCGTTAGATGGGTCGAGTGCAGAGAGAGAGAGAGGGGGGGGGGCTCGTGTTATAAGTGTCTGATGAAGACTTTGACACTGTAAAAGTAATCGTTGCAGCCGTGTCGGTGTCGGTAGTGATTTGTGGAAGGGGGTGCAGTATTCCAGCCATCACACAGATGTGTTCCTCGTGTGATGAATACTGTTTCTGTAGGATTTGAGTTTCACCCGAGAGGCGCCGCTCCGAGGGGAGCGGGCTGTCGGCATTACTCTCCTGTCGGGGAGGAAACTCTCTTAGTTTTGGCCGCGCTGCGTCACTGATGAAGTGTGAGCAGCGTGCGCCTGTCATTAATAAACGTGCTGGACTGACGGACTCTCCTCCTCCTTCTGTCTCCTCGCCGACGTAGAATCGACTGCGCGGGGATCTTGAAGCTGCGCAACTCTGACATCGAGCTGAGGAAGGGCGAGACGGACATCGGGCGCAAGAACACGCGCGTGAGGATGGTGTTCAGAGTGCACATCAACCAGGCCGCGGGGAGGACGGCGTCCCTGCAGGTCTCATCCAACCCCATTGAGTGCTGTGAGTCCCTCATTTCAGTCCTCTAATGCCTCTTGTATATTTTGTATCTAATGCCTTTTATTTATGTAACCAGTATAATTTATATATTTTTATAACCACTTTTATGTATTTATCTTATGTATTTAATGTATTTATTTAATAACTTTTATATATTTATTTAATGGCTTTCATATATTTATCTTATATATTTAATATATTTATTTAATGCCTTTTATATATTTATTTAATGCCTTTTATATATTTATCTTATATATTTAATATATTTATTTAATAACTTTTATATATTTATTTAATATTTATTTAGTTTTATATATTTATCTTATATATTAATTTAATGTCTTCAACATATTTATTTAATGGCTTTTTTATATTTATCTCAGGTCTTTTGTATATTCAACCAGTATAATTTATATATTTATTTTTCCAACCACTTTTATATATTTATTTAATGGCTTTATATATTTATTTAATGGCTTTTATATATTTATCTAATATTTATTTAATGTTTTTTACTGTTTATTTAATGCCTTTTTATGTATGTATAAAATATTAATTAATTAATTATGCCTTTTATATATTTAATAATGCCTTTTATATATTTATCTAATGTCTTTTATATAATTAATAACACCTTTTATGGTAGCAGTGATAGGAACCTGCTCATAATTCAAAAGGACTCAGTCAACACATCTTTTCCCCCCGATCTTAATACTCCATGAACAACAGATCCGAGTATTAAACTAAATAATAATTCACATTCCGGGTCATCGTCTCAACCATCAACCATTGTGCTGCCACAACAGACCGTTGGAAGTTAACCACCACAGATCAATGGTGGTGACCCTGTGATGCTCCACCCATCGCAACGTTAGGACCGGTTAATGTTTTCTATACAGTGTTACAAATTATACAATATGCAAATGAGACATTATCTAATGATACTTATACAAAAACACCCTTGTTTTTCATGAGAGAGAGAGAGAGAGAGAGAGAGAGAGAGAGAGGGACTTGGTCTGGGTGGAGTCAATGTCGGCCCTGCTCGATAACTCCATCGATTCTCTGCATTGGGCCAGAGTTGACCTTTGTCTCTGGACCAGAGTTGACCTTTGTCAGTAGACCAGAGTTGACCTTTGTCTCTGGACCAGAGTTGACCTTTGTCTCTGGACCTGACTTGACCTTTGTCACTAGACCTGACCTGACCTTGCCTCTGACCGAGTTGACCTGTCTCTGGACCAGAGGACCTTTGTCATGTGGACCAGAGGAGCTTGTCTCTGCCAGAGAGATTAACCTTATGTCTCTGACCTTGACCTTTGTCTGACCTGACTGACCCCCCCCTTCCTCTGCTCCAGGACAGAGAGAGGGCCAGAGGGCCCATCATGTGGGCGGGGGAGCTGCCAGAGAGATTAACTCTTATGAGGTAAATGAAAGACGGTAGTTAAACCAGGATCTCAGCCTCTTGAAATAGACCATTGTTAGTTTCTGAACCACTGCCACGGAGCAATTGTTTTTAACCAGAATTCACTGTGTGTGTGTGTGTGTGTGTGTGTTGTGCGTGTGTGTGTGTGTGTGAGCGAGCCGGAACGAAACAGAGAGATGTGGGAACCATTCATGCTTTCCCAAAAAACGGAGAATTGGAGTTTTATCAAAATCAGAACGAGGGTAGAATCAAAGAGTCAAAGATGATCCTCACGGGAGGAGAGCGTTCAGGTTTCACCGGACCGCCGTTTACGCATCCCGTCCAATCAACGTGAAATTACCCGCTGCATTTCCCTGAAAAGGAGCCGGCCGCAGGCGTCCGGGTCGCAATTAGACGGGAAACAAAGGTTTGCAGGTATGTGCGTGGCGAGAGAGGAGGGAACGAACGACGACTCCTAAAACAAATATGTGAGGCAGAGGCACCCACCGCAATATGAGAGGAAGAAAAACACAAATAAACACAAATAAACACAAATAAACACGAGTGTGTACATGTGTCGTGAGGAGGTGGAGGCTCTGTGCTTCGGCCTGGATGCTCAGGTCTGCACGGGGAGAGGGTGTGTGTGTGTGTGTGTGTGTGTGTGTGTGTGTTGGCTGAATCATGAAGTCTCTCTCTCTCTCTCTCTCTTTCTCTCTCCCCCCCCCTCCCCACAGCCCAGAGGTCGGCCCAGGAGCTGCCGCTGGTGGACAAGCGGAGCCCGGAGACGTGCCCCGCCCACGGGGGCGAGAGGATGCTCATCGACGGACACAACTTCCAGCACGACTCCAAGGTGGTGTTCGTGGAGAAGGCTCAAGGTGAGCGACTCGCGAGAGCAGGTGTGTGTGTGTGTGTGTGTGTCTCCCTCTCTCCGTTGTTGGAGGAACCCCAGTATCCTCCCTCTCCTCCCTCCCTCCGCCGTCAAAGTCTCCTCCGGCCTGCCAGCGTGCCACATGTGGAGCACATTATTGGGCTGTATTTTTAACCTTCGCAGATTTACATTTGCAGAAGTTTCCATTGCCTGTTGAGCGAAGGAATGGATCCCGACTGCACTGTGTGTGTGTGTGAGTGTGTGTGTGTGAGTGTGTGTGTGTGTGTGTGTGTGTGTGTGCCGTGCCTCTGTATTTGCTTCTCTTTTCTTCATACTTTAAGCCGGTTTGGATTTGGAGGGAGCGGCGACTGCTTCCAGATGTTGATACCGGGAGGTTTACAAACAGCCGTTTCCTTGATGAGCTCCAGCCGAGCGGCGTGAGGTCGGTCCGGGGGAAGTAAACACTCGCCGTCCTATCGGTGACTCACGCGCGAGAAAACAAACACCGAGACGAGAAGGGGAAGCCTTCCTCATTGTTCCACCTGTGAAAGGAAGAATTGAAGGGTGTACAGTAGACACCCCCCCCCCCCCCCCCCCCCCCACACGCACACACACACACCCCTCTGGTGCCGCACAATGGAGCGGCGAGGTTGTTCCTCACAACAGGAAGTGATCGAGCGGGCCGTGTTCTCCCCCGTCCTCTTTGATTGACCCCGATCTCTCCCTGAGTGTTTGAGTCATGCAACGATAACGTCCCTCTGTGTTTATTCATTATTATTTTATATTATTAGGGCACGGTCACACCGGACGCCACTTGTAAAAACGCCTGTGGCTGAGGTGGACTGCAATAGAGCCACGCCCCCTTTTCCTGGCGATAAAAACTTGTTTTGCAAAATGGATTCAAGCGGACGTCGCGCTCTAGCCCTTGCTGTGCTGTGGGAGGAGTTTTTGGGGTTCACGATATATATATATAAGAAGAGGAAAGAGTACGGCGAATACCACAGGAAGACAGGAAGGAAGTGGTAACGTCATAAGGCCCGCCTCCTGCTTGATCTGATTGGCTGCCTTGGCCGAGTGTGACATTGATGAGCTTTGCAACTCTGCGCCTCGCGCTTAAAGTTGAGAATATTGTAACTTTTATGTGCCTAAAAAACGCTAGAAATACGCGCCGCGCGGCATTCAAAAGCGTGAAATCAACGCCTTTTAAATGCTAGCAGAAATGCTCGCAAAAACGCTAGCTAACGTCGCATTTTTGTCATCTCCTTTTTATTTGTAACCTTTTAATCAAAGCGGATATTTAATGAGAAAAACACTCGTGATTTATTTTCTAATAATTTGAATTTAATAAAAATTTTTGCAAACAATAAGATTCAAACTGAAGGATCAGCACTTTGGATGATGGATGGATGGATGGAAGATTTAAACTTGTTTGCTGAAAAGGGGGCGTGGCCTTATTGCAGTCCACCGTAGCTGACGTAGAACGCTGTGGTTGGCTTGTGGACAGCCAATCACAGCCCTCCACCAGGGCTCTGAGCGGTCGGCTAGCTGCACTCAAGATTATCAGAGAAGTTTGAACTTAAATTATAAATAGTGTATTTTTTGTATGATAGAAGATGTCATGTGTGTGAGCTTTACATTGAAAACAACGTCAGGTTCAATAAGTAAAGCAAAGAATAAAGTAAAGACATTAGAATACGCTACAAAATAAATAGCTCCTTAAATCTGTAGGAAGGAAATGAATCATTAAAAAATATTTAAAATGTATAATTCAAAATTGTTCCTCTTCAATTGACATCACTCGTTTCAAAAGGGATTTTTTGTTATTAATTAATTAATTAATTAATTAATTAATTATTAATAGTTAATTTATTAATTATTGAGTTTTTTAAATTAAGTTGTGTATGCCTGTCATTGTATTGTATGACATTATGAATAAATTACTAAACATAAATCCTCAATTTGAATAAAGTCAGCAGATTAAATCTTTTTTTTTTTATCATTAAACCAATTTTCTTAGCAGAAACATTTGCGGTGAAATAAAAACATGCCGTGAATATCAGGAACGATTCAATCCGTCTGGACTTGTTCTGGAGTTCTTGGAAATGATTTTATCCAGAAACATTTCTACAAATAGTATCACAATAATAACATGACTGCAGTCTGACCTTTATCTTTAAAAGCTCTAATAATAATAGAAATCTTCTATTAATAGAAAATTATGCGGAAAGCTTATAAGTGGAAGTTAAGAATAAACTTTCTTTTGATCCTCTTTTTTTCCCACAAGGCTCCGAGTCCGACCCCGCGTGACTCGGACACGGTGACGCTGGCTCTCCAGCTTAAAGGGGACATCTTATGCCCATCTTTACATAATTTGATCTGATTCTTTGGGGTCTTAATGTAATGTTTGTAACATATTTTGGTCAAAATATCACAAGAATCATTTCAAACGGCCTTTGTACCTGTCAGAAACACCTCCCCACAGACTGACCTGTTCTGAGTGGGCGAGGTGCTCCGTTGCCAGGTTGGAGATGGTGAAGTATTGTACCAAAGGCTCAAAATGGTTTATTATTTGGAGGGTAATTATCGTGTATCTGGCAACCCTGAGATGGGTTGACCAATGGCTGCTCTCTATACCGTCAGACCTCCCGCCAGAGCTCGGGAGATACCGTTTCCAAAACGTGTAAGGGGTAAATATGTTTGTGAAAACCCAGAGAAACACAAATATCCAACAAAGCAAAATCCCGGACCTTTTTGGAATCCCTGCCGGACGCATTTTTTAGGTCTCAAAAACAGGACATGTCCGGGGAAAAGAGGACGTCTGGTCACCCTAACTTATGGCGCCAGGTCACCGAACCGTCTTTAAACTGAGGGGTCGAGTGATGGGGGGGGGGGGGGCGTTCCAATGCCAACATCTACGTAGACATTGGTGGTGATCCCAATCGACGACCTCAAGCACATCGTTTCTGACATAGAGGAACCACAACAAGCTGCCTGAGTTGTTTTCTTCCAGCGTTTGTGTGTTGGGAGACATGCCAGATACCCAAACTAACGTATAGAAGCACTAAAAAAGTGGAATTTTCATAATATGTCCCCTGTAAAGTTGAACCCGACCAATGAGTGCACTTCTGCCTCGTGGAGCAATTAACTACAATCGATTGGCCAGTTGACAAATAAATGACCACGTGACGACCGAACTGGACGTGTCTCTGAGTGCGTGTGCGCTGGACTGTGTGTGTGTGTGTGTGTGTGTGTGTGTGTGTGTGTGCTCCCTTGATTCTCACGAGGGTTTCCCCTCTTCAGATTCTAGGGCAATCCTCCCATGGCAACCCCCCGACGCTCCGACACACTGCTGATCCCCTCCATCTTCCCACCTCTTTATCCTCGCTGCCTCTGTGCCACCAGCTCCCCAGCTGGGAGCTGTGGGCTCCCAGTGGACGATCCCACAGCTCCCAGTGGCCCCCGGCGGGTCCTCTCTCCAGCTGCTCTCTGTATAAATAGATACGGCGGACAAGTCGAAGCGTCCTCGATCCCCTGGGGTGAAATGACATCGTCGGGGGGTAATAAGATACACAAATAGCTCAAAGAAGCAAGACGACTAATTTCCGTATTTCTGTGACAGAATTTGGAAATTTAATCTGTTTTTATTGTTTGTATCGTTTCCCTCGAGTCGAGGCAGAACTCTGAGGAGCGGTTTAACGACGGGCTCGTAAAGCCAGAGTGGTGGATGTTGTTGCCCTAAGAGTTTAAGGGTTTAATTTCCCAGTTTTTTCCTATAAAGCACTACTGCAAAGTAACGTTCGCAAAGTGTGTGTGTGTGTGTGTGTGTGTGTGTGTGTGTGTGTGTGTGTGTGTGTGTACGGGTCACCCAGCTTTTAAAGCCTGCCGACGAATAGAAAATTAAATTTGTTTTGTTTCCTGTTTTAGTGTTTGACGGTCTGAATAAATTAAGTTTCCACTGGTGTGTGTATATATGTGTGTGTGCTTGTGTGTGTGTGTGTGTGTGTACGGGTCACTCGGCTCCAAAAGCCTGCCGACATCCAGATAATTAAATTTGTTTTGTTTTCCTGTTTTAGTGTTTGACGGTTTAAATTCAGTTTCCACTGGTGTGTGTGTGTGAGTGTGTGGATGTGTGTGTGTGTGTGTGTGTGCGTGTGTGTGTGTGTGTGTGCGCGCGCACACACAGTGAGGCCTCTATTGTTTTTCAAATTCACGCTTTTGAGTGTTGTTCTTGCTCTCTATGACTCATGCAGAAGGGAATCCCTAAACCCCCCCGACCCCACCCCCCTCCACACACACACACACACACACACACACACACACACACACACACACACACACACACACACACACACACTCCACCCCAGAGACCCAGTCTGTCACCTGTTGCTCAGCATGAGAGCAACATCTCTGCTCCCACGCCGCCGCCCGTCTCCCGCCTCCACGCCGCCCCGGTAGAAATAGCCCCGAGATAGCATCGGTGGAGTTGTCACCCCTGGTTACAGCCAATCAGTCATGAGAGATTACTGTACGGCCTTGGCGCTGCAGACATCGGCCTGTAATCTAAACCCGACTCAGTCTCTCGCCTTGCTTTAGTTCGCCCGTGGCCGGCTCTGGAGATGCCGTCTCTGATAAGCGGCTCCGTCCGGCCCTCCTGTCCTCCGCTCACCTCGCTGCTCTGTGGTTTCACCGCTCTGCGCTCGGAGACCTCGGACGTAAGTTACCGTCTGACAGAAGCTACCAAAAGGCAAACAGAAATGTAAGTGCAAAGATCGCGTTGAGAAGAAGAAAGGAGTGTGACCCGTAGCGTCCCCCTCCCCAAAAATATCTATATTTATGAAAATGAATGCGGTCAGATCACACCCAGACATCTCCCTAAAGTATCAACTCTCCATAAACTGAGATAAACAGCCCGATGCACCAAGCAGATAATCTAAGCGGTGGTTGGTTTGTTATCGCAGGTGGCTAGCTACTAGCGCTTTCATGCTAATAACTAACACACAACTAGAACGGGCACTCGGTAGAGCGCAGACCTTCACATATCACAAGATTGGACATTGATTATGAACATTTTGGCATTAGTTGCCAATTGGTTAGAAATTGTTAAAAAGAAGATTTTGACCTTTTCATGACCTTGAACTTTGACCTGATCGATCCCAAAATCTAATCAAATGGTCCCCGGATAATAACCCATAATAAACAAACATCCCACCAAATTTCATGCGATTCGGTTTAATGCTTTTTGACTTATACGAGTAACACACATACAAATAAATACATAAATAAATAAATAAATAAATAAATGTCGATCAAAACATAACCTTCCGCATTTTCAATGCAAACGTAAAAAGGCTCGCTCCGACAGACCCTCCAAGAAATGTGTTCTCCAGTTGTATTCTAGAACTGTGTTTATATCTTACTTCTTATTAGCGGGTATCAACGTCTGCGCTCATCGTACTCGGCGCGTTAGCGGAGCTAGCCGTAGGCTACGACAGCCAGAGGTCGAGCTGTGTGACTGTATCTTGATGAGTAGGACACGTTACAAACAAGCCTTGTTGTTTTGCTCCAGGCACAAATTATTACCACAAATATGTTCACAGTTAAGGTGAATTTACAAGTTGACAACCAAGCTAGCTAGCGAGCAGTAAAGTTAGCTTGGTTACTTTGTGTTTGTTTAGCTAACGGTACCCTCTCATGGCTAATACTTTAAACACATGGCCACCGCAGGAAGCGTGTGGATACGCCACTATCACCTCTTTGTTATCGAAACTTTCACATCCCAGGACTCCGTGTCGCTGTGAGTCATCGCCTCCCTGCGCTAGCAAACTCCTCCGCTGTTGGCTAACTGTGTGTTGTTGTTTTTTACCGCCGTGTATTTGTATGCGTGTTATTCGCATAAGTCAAAAATTATTAAACCGAATCACATGAAATTTGGTGGGATGATTGGTTATTATCCGGGGACCATTTTATTAGATTTTGGGATCGATCGGTTCAAAGGTCAAGGCTCTTCTTTTTATCATAGCGTGGTCAATTTTTATCCAATTGGCATGTAACTAATGCCAAAATGTTCATAATACAATGCTCAATCTTGTGATATGTGAAGGTATGCGCTCTACCGAGGGCCCGTTCTAGTTTGTAGTGCGTCGACTCTCCTCACCCATCCATTTTTTTTTCGTGTCCGAGCGTCATATACGTAATCGCCGAGTAACAGGAACCCAAACGCTGAGCCGTGAGAGGATTACAGGGCCGGGCGGCCAGATGGCGTCTGGAATTACCTGTAAAAAAAACATGCAGATAACCATCTTCCCCCCGTTGAGCGCCACCAGCGCCGCGGGCGGACGCGACACCCGGGAGCTCGGCGGTTCCGTTCGGCGCGGCCGGCGTTCTGGTTCTGAACAACGGCTTCCGCTCGAAGTCGCTCTGCGGTTTGGCTGCAGACGACACTTCTGGGAACAACGGCCGTCCTCATCGACAAATCAATCACAGCCCCGTAAACGGCGGAGCGGCTTTTATGTTTGCATAATTCATCACAAAAAAAAGCGCAGTTTGATTTTCTCGACGAGTCGACGTCGGTACCGCGTCCTCGGCCGCCCGCCGTTTGTTTAGCCGCCGCGGCTCGCGTGCGACTTTCCAGCGTCCGCGTGTTTTCAGGGCGGGAAGAAGCCGCCCGCCGTCAGCCGGGGGAGGACAAGGGAACTCTTTCAGCGCGCCACATGTGCCGGGCGAGCATGTGTTTATATTTACCGTAGCGATGAGGTCTGGGCTCTCTGGGCGCAGACGGCTCCCTCCGCCCCAATTAAGGAGCACAAGGAGCCGTTTGATTCGCTCCACGCGGCCAAACACGACAAATAAGTGCATTGTACATTGTTTGATCGCCCTCGGCCGCCACGACTCGGCACAACGAGCCGCCGCCGCCGCCGCCGCCGCGCCGCCGACGGCTCCGTGTTGTGTCTGCTCGGAGGCGGCCGCGATTTTGCGTAGAACCGTCGCTAACGAAATGTGAACTGCGATACTTCTGGGACGGCGGCCAAGGCGAGGGGAGCGCCGGAGAGGGGTACCGGGTTTATGTGGTGGTTTTAGGGGGAGGGGGGGGGGGGTTGGGGAGACTGCGTTGTTTAACTTAGATAATATTGGACGTCGTCCAGCACAGTGGGCCAGGGAGTCAGAAGCCATGTTGAGCCCAGAGAGGGTGGGAGGGGGGGAGCCTCTCTCTCTCTCTCTCTGTGGATCGGTGCTGTGCAGATGTTGCCCCGTGACTCTGGAACATTCTGCGGTTATCAATTACATTCTGCGGTTATCAATTATCCTCTTTCTGCTCTTTTCTAACAAAGGCGTCCCACGCGCCCAACGGATCGGATCCAGAGGTTTCCTGGCAAAAGGTAGACGAGGAAAACACATCTCAGAGAGAGATGCTTCTATCTCTGAGAGGATGTGGAAATAATGTGAGAGAGGGAGATGGAGAGACACATAGAGAGAGAGACTGAGAGATGGGGAGCGAGAGACGGAGGGAGAGAGACACAGAGAGACACAGAGAGAGATAGAGACGGAGAAGGAGAGAGAGAGACTGAGAGATGGGGAGGGAGAGACAGAGAGAGAGAGACACAGAGAGAGATAGAGACGGAGAAGGAGAGAGAGAGACTGAGAGATGGGGAGCGAGAGAGAGACGGAAGGAGAGACAGAGAGAGATAGAGACGGAGAAGGAGAGAGAGACTGAGAGGTGGGGAACGAGAGAGTAAGACGGAGAGAGAGAGACTGGGAGAGAATGAGAGAGAGAGAGACGGGGAGAGAGTGAGAGAAAGACGGGGAGGGAAAGAGAGAGAGAAAGACAGATAGATAAATAGTGACAGAGAGAGACGGAGGAATGGGGAGAGAGAGACAGAGGGAAAGAGACAGAGAAACAAAGAGAAAGAGACGGAGAGAGAGAGATGGGGAGAGAGGAAGAGACAGAGTCGGGGAGAGAGAGAGAGAGAGAGGCGGGGAGAAACGGAGAGAGACATAGAGGGAGATCTGAATAACATGTTTACCTCCTGTGGATCAGAGCTTCTCTTCTGGAGACTCAGACTGAGTGAGGAAGACTCCTCTTTAGTGGGAAGTTTAAGTTTTAGAGTAGAATAGGATATAAAAAAGGGGCCATTTCCTGCCTGGTTGATATATAACATATATATATATATATATATATATATATATATATATATATATATATATATATATATATATGTGTGACAAAGCAGTTTTCAGGACCTCGTCCCGTTTCCTGCCCGACAGCCGCTCTTCCTCCTTCATTCCCATTGTTTGCACAGAGGTTTCCTCGCGTGACTCACCACACACACACACACACACACACACACACACACACACACACTGCTGGGCCAGATGTGGAGCCGGCCCCGTGGCTCCTGTGGCGCTCTGTGATGCCGTGGTTTTGTTCGACGTGTCCACATGTTGCGAGGATTCTTCTGGAGGTTCAACGCTGCACAGTTTACATCATGCATTATGCATTATGCATAATACGTCTCCTGGCTACAACAAACGGTTGTTTTATTGTTTGTTTTTGTACTTTTGGGGGTAGAAGACATTTAAACAAATGTATTTGAGTTCTGAGTTGAAAGTCAGACTTTTATTAAAGGGGACATCGCGAAAAACTTTGTCAAATATGTGAAATAAAACGACCGAAATCCATTTTTTGCGGGCAAAAAAAACAGTGTGTGATTCAACGAGCCAAAAAATCACACACTTTAGTTTATTTCAGTTATATACAAAAAGCAAGATTTTTTTACAACAAAAGAAGAAAGCGGCTAACCGAAAGTGTCAAGGCTGAAGCTATCAAGCTCATAAGTGCCCTAACCTATGATTTCACGAGAAAACTTAATTTGTGTCAGAATTCTGCCATTTAAGACCTCAGAGGTCAAATAAAAATATCATTTTGCATCCGGAGAGAAAAGCAAAGAAAAGGAGAGACGTGTTTCCAGAGTCTTCTGAGACATACTGGAAGCTGCACCTCCTCCGTCTCTGCCACCTCACCGCTCCTCCATTCCAACACTCTGCTTATCGGAGCGAGCGGCGAGGAGGAGGAGAAGGAGGAGGAGGAGGAGGAGGAGGAGGAGAAGGAGGAGGAGGAGGAGGAGGAGGAGGAGGAGGAGGAGGAGGAGGCGCGCGGCTCTCTCCGTTTCCCTCGAGGAAGTCGGGCCACAGCCGACCTTCTCCTTCTTCGAGCTGCTTGCCACGAAAACGTCACTTTTATGGAGACTTTTAATGAGTCAGGAGAAGAAATGCTTTCCTTCTGTGTAGTAAACCGGTGAAAATCTCTCTCTCCCGATGCCTCACTGGGCAGGAGTCGAATATACGAATCAAGCTTTTTCTCTTTTCCGACAGCTCGAGCGATGCCACGTTCTGCGGGAGAAAAACACATCCCCGAAATACCATTAACAGTAATTACACGGGGCTGACGGAGGGATTAGAGATTCCTATGAAGACGGGAGGAGTAAGAGGTTTCTAGAAAGTGGAGTTGTCAGTTTCCAGGCGAGCATTAAGGAGCCCGCCAGCTGCCGGGCCTCCGCGAGGCGATGAAGTGGAGGTTTCTCTCCTCCACCGCAGAGGCCGCTCGTCCCTCCGGCGGGACGCCGCTCTTCGTCTTCGTCTTCGAGTTCGAAGGTTGTTCGCCTGAGGATTATGACGTTCTCCATCCCTGATGCAACGGATAACAATAACAACCCGCTCGCCATTTCTTCATTTCAGTCGCTTGCCAAGTTTATGATCTGGTTTCCCGTCACACACTCCTCTCTCACACACTCCTCTCTTTCTTTCAGATGGTCACCACCTCTGGGAGACTGAGGCCAAGGTCGACCGAGACGCCTCGAAGCCTGTAAGTGATGCATCTGCCGCCGCCGGGTGTCGTTTCAGGATTAGAGCGATGATGACGAGGCGGCTGCTCTCACACAGTGAACTCAACAAACTTGAGAACAAAATCATTTTTGAAGAAAATTATTTTTGGCAGATGATACTCCTGTGGGATCAAAAAAGAGTATATTATTATTACTACTATTATTATTACTACTATTATTATTATTATTAGTAGTATTATTACTACTATTATTATTACTACTATTATTAATATTATTAATATTACTACAATTATTATTATTACTACTATTATTATTAGTAGTAGTATTATTACTACTATTATTATTATTACTACTATTATTATTATTACTACTATTATTAATATTATTATTATTACTACTATTATTAGTAGTAGTATTATTACTACTATTATTAATAGTATTATTATTATTATTACTACTAGTATTATTATTACTACTACTATTATTACTACTATTATTAATAGTATTAATATTATTATTACTACTACTATTATTACTACTATTATTAATAGTATTAATATTATTATTACTACTATTATTATTATTATTACCGTTCAAATATTTAAAAAATCAGCTCCTTCAGGGAATCGATGGCTTTATCTTTTCATATTATTAACTTTTCCAATATTTTATGGTTATTATTTTGAATGGGATCCCAATGGAGAAAGTCTTCATACTTTAATAGCTTCTAAGATCTTTATACTTTCTGCTAAAAGACACCATTAACATTTTCAAACGTTGAAAAAAACTTTAACTATTAGTGTATATTTTCATATATTTTATCTTTTTAAATTTCCAAATGATTAATTTCTTTATGGAGTTAAAAATGAATGTGATCCCATGAAAGGTTTCACCTGGAAGTAAACACGTCCCTATTGGACATCTCAGGTTCTGAGGGTGGAGAGGCTCTTCAGCCCCTTGTGTCTGAAAGGAGTATTACAACAACAAAGTCAGGGACGTAAACAAACCTGACAAAACATCAGTTCTTTAGTTCTTAAGTCACAGGAGAGAAAACAAAGACTTTTTTTGTCTCGCTCACTTCTTCAGGCTTCAAATGAAATGAGCTGATGGAGACGTGATGATCGTTCCTGGATCATGGATCTAGATGGGGGGGGGGGGTGTTTAGAGACGTGTGGAAAAGGTTTCCAAAAGTTCAACCTCCCTCCTGAGAGAGTTTGAGCTCGGCAGTGTGTCCCGTCTTGGCCTGCTGACACACACACACACACACACACACACACACACAGAGAGAGAGAGGTCGTGGTGGGAGTCTGGGAGACAGACGAGGGGATTAGAGTGTCTGTATGTGAGGCGGTGCACCTGCTCTGTGTCTTTGCATTGCGAAACTCTCTCTCTCCCTCTCTCTCTCCCTCTCTCTCTCTCCCTCTCTCACACACACATATACATACACAGTGACTGCTGGGGCCCATCTGTTAGCTTGAATAGACAAAGGGCCTCCCTCCCTCCCTCCCTCCCTCCCTCAGTCTGCTGGACTGGTCCCACTTTAAACACCGGCGCTGCCTCCGTCAGGTGTGACCTCACTCAGGTTTAACCTTGGCTGCCGTGGACCAAACGGCAAATTCAGAACCCCCCCCCCCTCCCCCCAGGGATGATTCCCTTGTACTTATTCTGAATCAGGCGCCTCAGATGACCCCCACTGACTCCTCTGTGGCCGTGAGGAGCTCACTGGAGTCCAGGGAGGCTCCTCCTCGCTCAACGTGTCACATGGTATCTTCCTCCCCAAATCACGTCCGTCAGGTTCAGGGTTTGAGGATCGATCAGGCAGACAGACAGACAGGCAGACAGACAGGCAGACAGACAGGCCGTCCCTGGCGGCTTGAGGAGATTCCAGAAAGCTCGTGCATGTTCTGCATTTGGCCTGCGGTACACGTCATATGCAGAGATCCATCCTGTCAGACCTGGACCAGGTCCAGACCTGGATCACCTTCAGACCTGGACCAGGTCCAGACCTGGATCACATGCAGACCTGGACCAGGTCCAGATCTTCGTGGTGTGAAGGCTGAAGCGATCCCAGGGTTGTTGTTTTTATCAGCTCGCTCTCTGAAGAGGAGGAGGAGTCTCGTCTGGTTTCAATCCCGTTTCACGAGAGCGGTGATTTAAGACGACGCGCGTCGGCTCTCACCTAGGCAGCCGGGGGCGGAGCCACGTCCCGGAGACGGACGACTTCCTCTCCCGCTACCGAGCGGCACCTCCAGACCCGGAGGGCTGAGGAACGCGGGCGCTCCCGGCCTCGGCGCTCTCCTCGGGCAGCAGGAAGCCCGGCTGGGGAAATAAACCATCAGGACCATCCCGAATGCGACCGACGAGCAGACTACCTCCAGGGCCTCGCCGCACGGCCTCGCCGCACGGCCTCGCCGCGGCCTCGCCGCACGGCCTCGCCGCACGGCCTTCTCCTGGCTCCTGAGTTTGGGATTAGAACCAGACTTTCAGATTTGATCCACCGCCTTTAACACAACTTCAGGCTCTGGGTTTAAAGGACGCCAGACGGCGTACAATCCAGACCTCGCGCCCTCAGAAAGGATTCTACGGAAGCCCTGAGGGGCAAAAAACTGTGTGTGTGTGTGTGGAAAAGAAGGTTTTGTGAGGATAATCTATAAATAAAATAAAGTATTTCTCCGTCTGTGTTTTTTAGCTCTCGCTTCTCGGGCATTCAATAAAATACTAATCATAGGCGCTAATATTTTATCGCTTGTCGGGCTTAGCAGCAAATTGTCGACCGTGTGAAAGCAAAAATTGGAAAAAGTTCAAAGCAATAACAGCAAAAAACAATAAAAATGTGAAGTTTCTCCACCGTAAAACCACAAATAACATCTGCAAAGCACCAATTTATGAATTTATTCAATTATGAAGGATTATAAATCATGAGGAATCTCCGTTTCTCTTCTGAATGAAATGTTCTCCTCATGTGGTTTCTTCATGTGCGACGGGGCAAGTGGCCCTTTTTAATATTTCAAATAAGTACCAAATATGATTTATTTTTTAAACGGCTTAATTAAAGCTAGATAGCATCAGAATGACTTCGAGGAAAGTACACAATAAATAAAAAGAAAACCCTTTACTGGAAATCAAATAAGAAAACTTCCTCCAGTACCATAGTGATGACCCAGAATACACTTCTTCATGTTCCGTTCCCTGTGTTGCAGACCTGCCTGCTGGTGGAGATCCCTCCCTACCGGAGCCAGAGGCTCTCCACGCCGGTCCACGTCAACTTCTACGTCTGCAACGGGAAGAGGAAACGCAGCCAGTACCAGCGCTTCTCCTACAGCCCGGCCAGCGGTAAACACAGGCCCTCACTCTGCGTCCGGGAACGTCAGAACACACTCGAGGACCAGGGAAAGGAAATAATAGAGATCCTTGAATCCACTACGAGGCCGACGCCCCCGCGCCAAGAGGCGTGTTAGTCAAACGCTGGTTGTATAGAAGTCTATCCTTCATGCGTTGAAGCTGTATTCTCTCTACTGATCACCAGAGGAGTCGCCCCCTGGTGGGCAGGAGAGAGAATGCAGCTCTACCATATGGAACATAGTCTTCTATACAGAGAGAGAATGCGGCTTACATAGACTTCCACACCACCAATGGCGTCGCCCCCTGCTGGCCACCATACAGTATGACGGTGTGAGGCCCCGTGGGAGGCCGAGGCTGAAGCTGGGCGGCCACGAGGCAGCGAGCGCCTCCTCCAGCCGCTCGCTGCCTCTCAGACTCATGACAAACTGTTGATCCGGGTTTCTCGTCTGCAGACGAGAACAAACGGTTCGTCTCCCTCGTCTGGCGGACGGCGTCGGGAGGAACAAAGCAACGCTATTTATTCCTTCATTGTTAAAAATAAATAAAACCTCTATAAAGTCTGTTCTTTTCCGTACCTGTGCACTCCAGCGACTGGAGGCCCGGGTGGAGGCCGGGAGGGAGGGGCCGCTGTTTGAACAGGGAACCCGTTGCCAAGCTAAATATAAACACGGCCCAGCAGCTGAAATGTTAAACGCTAATTGAGCTCGGAGCGAGAAAAGAAACCTCCAGTGGGCGGATCAAAGCCTCGATTCAAGAGAAGGCCTCGACGAGTCCGTGGGCGACGGAGAGCCCCGGAGAAAGTAGAGCATTGTCCTCGGGATGCAGAGAGAGAAGGAGAGGAGATGAGAGGAGAGGAGGGGAGGGGAGGGGAGAGGAGAGGAGGGGAGAGGAGAGGAGAGGAGAGGAGAGGAGAGGAGAGGAGAGGAGAGGAGAGGAGAGGAGAGGAGAGGAGAGGAGAGGAGAGGAGAGGAAAGGAAAGGAGAGGAGAGGAGGGGAGGTCGGTGACTCCGGATGCTCAGCAAAAAGGAGGAAGTCAAGAAAAGTGTAAAAAAATATATATATATAAAAAGAAAAGCAGATTCTCTCTCGTTACTTCAGGTGTTGCCGGTTTATCTCGTCTGATTGTCAAACTCTGGGATACCAAACCTCCACGGCCAGGCAACCGATAGGGGGGCAGGAATTCACCCGCTACGCTCTTTGTAAGGTTCATATCTGACTCGAGAGATCACAAAAACTGAGATGTAGGGAGACCACTTCAACATGAACCTTGTGGTAAGAGGAGGAGGAGGAGGAAGAGGAGGAGGAGGAGGAGCGTTGAATGGTGACAGCGGGATGCCAAATGTAAAAAAAAACCGTCAGCGTTTTCGATTCTGGCCTCGGGACATTTTGTTGAATTAAAGGCGGGAAAAGAACGACTAGAAATAAGCAGCGGAGTCGTAGATGGAATGTAATAAAGTTATTTCTTCTTGCTCCGGATGGTACTGTAAAGAGGCTCCGCCCCCAAGGAGGGAGTCGATCCCGATCCGGGCCTCACGTTGGACCCTCAACACTTCCTCGGCCTCCATTTTGTCTTCCTCAGCTGCATTCCGTGTCTCGGAGGAAGCTTCCGCTAAACGTTCTCCTCTCCTCTCGATGAGCGAGCCGTAATTTATTTTAAATTGCCCGAACCCCGCCGAGCATAAAGCGGCAGCACATTTCATATCTCGCACTTAGTGGGTATTAGCGCCGGAGCGGCGTCCAAAGAAAGCGAGCCGTTTTATTGTAGCGGCAGCTGGACGTTCCTCTCCTGATGAGTCATCCCCCTTTTCTCTCTCTTCTTTTTTTCTCCTCCTCTCCCTCAGCCGGGTGGGAGAGACACAGAGTCTCATTGATGAGCCTGTTTGTTTGGCGGCGGGTCTCCTAGCCACGAACCCACTCACTTAGCTCCGCCTCCTCACTCGCTAAGCTCCGCCTCCTCACTCACTGAGCTCCGCCTCTCTTCTTGTTTCCCCCCCAGCCCCGACCATAAAGACGGAGCCACGCGACGACTTCGACAGCCCTCTGGCGTGCGGCCAGCGCGGCCCGTCGAAGCCGTACTTCCCCCCGCCGGCCGTGACCCCGAGCGTGCCCTCTGACCTCAGGCCGTACGTAGGAGGCGGGCCTCACAAGCCCTCGCCGCCGCCCGCCTCGTCCTCTCCGAGCGCCAGCCCCAAACTGCACGACCTGTCGCCGCCGCCGCCGCCGCCCTTCTCCAAGTCCCTCGCCGCCGGCCCACCGCCGCCCCCGCCCTCTCACGCCTCCATCATCCACGAGGCGCCCGGGCGCCACCAGCCGCTCGGCTCCTACCCGCCCAGCGGCTCCTCCTCCTCCTCCTCCCCCTCGACCTCGCAGCCCTCCACGCCGACCGACGGCCCGTTCTCTCCGGACGCCTGCGGCAGCCCGGAGATCGAGGAGCGCGCCGAGGCGCCGCCGAAGGGGCGGGGCTCCCGCCCGCCGGCCGTCAGCATTAAGCAAGAGCCGCAGGAGCTGGACCAGATGTACCTGGATGATGGTGCGTGAACAAAGTTATTTTGTTATTATGCAAAATGATTTTTAATATCCGGAGCGCCGAGACGAGGCGGTTCCACGCCACAACGCGTCCGCCCGGTCGGGAGCCGTAGTTTTGGGAACGTTCGCCGTTCACAGGCGATCCTTCCATTTCTTGTTGATGGATGAATGAGAATGTTGATAGTGCAGCTAGTTAGCTTAGCTTAGCTTAGCTTAGCATAAAGGCTCTTCTCCCTCTGGAGGTCAGAGTCTTCCTCCATGGGCACAAACCAGAAAAAGAGCAAATACCAAAACTTTAAAGAAACGTTGCGACATATAAAATAAGTTCTATATTTATTATCGTAGCTCCTCCTCCGTCGTGTTTTTCTTATTCTCAATCCGGTGACGCCCTGATGCTGCGGTCAGGCCGCCGGGGGAGGAGCCGCGTGGCGTGCCGAAGGTGGAGAGGCCGTCCAAGTCAAACGTCTTTCTGACATCTGGTTACTCCCACTGCTCCGGCTCATCCTGAGGTAGCTCCATGGAGGGATGCGTTCCAGATCCTCGGCTGTAGAAACGGTATCGGGAACTTTGGCTTCTCCTTTTTTATTCATCTCAAAAAGAGCAGCTTTTTTTTACGCTTTCCTTATTTTAGGATCAGGTTTTTTTGGCGCGGATGATGGTTTTGTACGGGGTTCGTACGGGAAACCGGGAAAAGTCATAGAATTTAAAAATGGTTATTTTAAAAGTCTGTGGGGAAAAATAATTAATCCCAAAGGTTTTGGAAAAGTTCTGAAATTTGTGGGATTTGATTAAAAGAATAAACATTTATATACATATTTATTCTTTTAATCAAACTATTGTCTCATTCATTTGTTTCATTTGAAGGTTTATAGTTGTGTATACACGGAGATTTCACAACATATTTGGTTTAACCTTTGACCTGCCTCTTTACAAACACAAATCATCCTGAAAGGCCTTTTTTTCAATTAGACCTGACATTTTAATATATTTTTTATGTGCTATCTTCATTTACTCTTACCCAGTAAGATATAGACCGATATGTACACATCTGAACAGAAGAAAAACACGTTTAAAAGGGTAATAATTTAAACAATTATTAAAATAGCCCTAGTGGTTGCAGTTGGGGTATGCAATTTTCGATTAACATTTATTTACAGTGGTACGGAGAGTATTCAGCCCCCTTTAAAATGTCCACTCTTTGTTTCATTGCAGCCGTTTGCTAAAATCAAAAAAGTTCATTTTATTTCTCATGAATGATCACTCAGCTCCACATCTGGACAGAAAAAAACAGACATGTAGAATTTTTGGCTAATTAAAAAAGAAAAACTGAAATATCCCATGATGATAAGTCTTCAGACCCGTTGCTCAGTATTGAGCAGAAGCCCCACTCTACTTCATGTTGTGCGATTTTATTTTATTTAGGAAGAATTTGACGCAAACGGTTTCAACGGGTGACCTTTAACCCTTCGTGCTGCGCAGTAGCTGCGGAAAACGTTCTTTTTAGTAGACGTGACGCGGTCAGCCGGTCAGTAACCAGAGCCGACGGCGTCCGTTACCCCGCGGTGAGGCAACGAGAGAGAAACCGTGAACCCCCATCGGAGCCAAGCAGCGTTTTTCTTTCTTTTTTTTTACGGCGTGTTGCGGCCTTGTTAGACGTCACCGTGGCGCGATTAATGAGCGGAGACTTTGGGGGATCATGGGAAAACCTTTATTACGCAGTGAGAAGTCTCTGTGAATCATTTGGAGCCGCTTGGCAGAGGGAGGAACTCTTTTGTGTGATTTAGGAGTTCAGTCCCACGTCAGACGTGTGGCGAACGTTCAGTATCGGCATTTCTTTTCATGAATGGATCGCGTCCTCATGGGAAGCGCATCAGGAGAGTATCGCGTCAATCAACGCCTACGTCTGCTCGGCCAATCAGAGCTGGAGGTGTCCTTAAAGACACAGGCACGAAAACATCTTGATACAAATAAAGTGTTTTTTTAAACATTTAAGCCCATAAACATATTCTAGAATACAAGTACAAGTCTGACGACGAGCGTTGGTTCTCAAGAAACCACTTTCTAATCCTCTTACTTTATTAACTTCCGAGTTATACGACTCAAGTTGAACTTTGTGACGGGGTTGAATTACAACAATTGAAAGATGTTCCTAATATTCTCTGTTGGTTGCATTACGCCGCCCTCTCTCTCTTCTGTTATTGAGTTACTTTAGAGTTTACACAAAGCCATTGTCTGCAGACGGCACGTCTACCTGGGTTCAGGGGGAAGTTTCCGGACCCGCTCCGTGGGACTTCAGGAACCCGGTAGGAGGGCCAAGAACATCTCGTGGCTTGTGGCCTGGACTCAACGTGGCAGTAGAGAGAGAGAGAGTGGGCGGGAGGGGGGGAGCTTGCGGTGTCCTCTGCCCCCCCCCCCCCCCCCCAGCCTATTACTCACTCATTGTCTCGGCCCCGGTCCCTCGGCTGATCTGCTTCATGTTTCTGGCCGTCTGACCCGGTTCCTCCTGCTCGTGTTGCTCCGGTGTGGCGTTGACGCGGTTCAGCCCTTAACGAGGCGACCGGCGGCGGCACCGCTAATTGTTTTGGAGTTCCTGGTTTGTCGGAGGGGGGGAGGGGGGGGGGGATTTCCTGGTTCAAGTTTCCCGGGCCGTATCGGTCGGGTCCGGCTGCTGCGGACCTCCACGGGACAGGAAACCGGTTCCTGGATTACTTCACGTCCGACCGCCGGGACGCATCGCCGTCTGGTCCCCGAAGACGTTCGTGCAGCACAAACAACA
The DNA here is from genome assembly GCA_036178185.1 of Liparis tanakae. Classification (NCBI taxonomy): domain Eukaryota; kingdom Metazoa; phylum Chordata; class Actinopteri; order Perciformes; family Liparidae; genus Liparis; species Liparis tanakae. Next base: position 17,995,006 of record CM070106.1, read on the forward strand.
ACAGCGTTATCAGAGTGACCGCGGATAACGAACATACTGTCCATTGTTTACTCAGTAGGAGAGTTTCCGGTACTTTCTGTCCGCAGTGGAGTACAGATGTCGACACACGGTCACCGTCCGGACTCGAGTCGCATCAATCCGACTTTCTACACTCGACAAAATCCAAAAGGACTTTGACTTTGCTAACGACTCGTGACTCCTTCGACTCCCCGACTCCAGAGCTTCCTTCAAGCCCTCAGATGCAGAACGATCCACGCTTCAACACGCGGCCCTCCGTTTTCTGAATCCCCACCAGGAATTACCCAGAGCCGGCGTCCAATCAGGAGAGAAACCGGGAAGAGCTGACGTTGTGTCACTGAGCGCCAAAATAATATCGTTCTTCTATCGTACAAACTATAAAAATGAAGTTTACAATTCCAGATGAGGAGCACATTTTGACTTGTTTGGCCGACGCTCAGAGTTTATGACCTGGGACTAAAGACCGGAGAGCTTTGAGACCAATCTGGTCCTTCCTCTGCCGGGAAGCTTTCAGTCACGAGGTCTTCCTCAGCATGGGACAAAGAAAATATGAAGATTTGAGCGACTGAGACATGATAGAAACCTCCAGAACACAAGGACCTGGAAGTGAGATGTTTTTTACCTTCGCATTGAAAATGCTGAAGGTAATGTTTTGATCGGCGTGTATTTGTATGCGTGTGTGTTATTCGCATGAGTAAAAAAGTATTAAACCGAATCGCATGAAATTTGGTGGGATGATTGGTTATTATCCGGGGAGCATTTGATTAGATTTTGGGATCGATCGGTTCAAAGGTCAAGGCTCTTCTTTTTATCATAGAGCGGTACATTTTTATCCAATTGTCATGCAACTAAGGCTCAAATGTTCATAATTCAAAGCTCAATCTTGTGATATGTGAAGGTATGCGCTCTACCGAGTGCCCATTCTAGTTTCAACTGTATTTAGAATATTTTCCACTATTTTAATCCCATTTCTGCGCGAGGAGAGGCATCCCGACAGCGACCGAACGCCGTTTCCTTCAAGAAAAGGCGTTCCTGACAATAACTTTTAAAACAGTCGATTTGTTTTCTCATATTTGAATCACACGTCGGTTCCGTCTCCCTGAGTGAACCCCGGCTTGAGGCCGCCGCCCCCTTTGAAGCGTCTCTCTCTCGCCTCTCTCGTAAATCGATGACCCAGATATCACGCTGGTGCTCGGCCTATTTTTAGCACGTTGCCGTGATCACACTTAGAGATCAATACATGGCCCCTTTTCTTTTTTCTTCTTCTTCTTCTAATTAGATCCTCCGCGACAAATGTGACGGCCCAATGAAAACGTGGCCATGGCAACGGACTCACAAACAGCCTCGAGATAAAGGGCCTGAAGCCCGGCCGCTCTACGTTTTATACATTTAATATCTGAATTATGTCGCGCGGCTCCGTGTCTCGGGGTCTCGGCGAGGTCTCGATGTCCTAAATGTGCCGCCGGGCTCCCTTTGAGGTTCTTGAACTCAACGCTCGTGTCCTTCCACCTCCAGATGCGCGGGAGGTCAGAGCCGGGTCACATAGAGGAGAGGAGGTCAGTCAGGTCAGTCTGGGCCGGGCGGAGGAGCGAGCCGCTGTAGGAGGGAGGAGACGAGGTTAGGCTGTTTCCTTCTTCTGGTTCGCGTGTGTCTTTTTCTGGCAATGTCACGGCAGAGTTTACGTTTAATTGAACTTTTAGTTCTCTCATCTGCATGTGCCGATTTGGCTTCTGTGAAACACAAACAGACAAACAGCACAAGTCTTGAGGTGGATTTGATAATCAAGGATGTTCATAGATTTTTGTTTTTAAAAGGGTTTTGATGGGCAGCCTTCCCCTTCGATGCATGAGCGTCCCTGAACGCACCGTGATCGAGTTTTTAATGTGTGTTCGCAACAGCGTATTCGCACAAAATATAACAACAACACGATAAACTAAATATTCTGAGTCTTCACCCCGTAGTGGCGACCTGCGGCAGGCCCAGGGCCCGATGTCTCGTTCATGGTCCTTTGTGTTAGCACCTGCGTAAGGTTCAGGGCCTCAGAAGACTTTTAAAACAAACGGCTGAAATTGGAGTATTTGAGTCCCTCGTATGCGTAGCCTAAATTTCCCAGAATGCAACCAATGTCACCATTTTGTTTCGGTCAATGTTATTTGCCCAGAAAACATTTTTTACCCAGAAGCCCACAGGGCAGTCTCGGACAGGGGGCTCCGGGGCTCCTGGAGTCCGGGGGATCCGCGGATCGTTGTTCGTGGTTAACGCAGCCAAAAGAAAGCTTTGTCCATTCAGGATTCAGTTTTATGATCATTTATGAAACAAAACAAACAAACAAACAAACAAACAAAGGAGCTCCTCATGCTGCCTCTTGTTCACGGGTAAAAACAAACATAAGCCGACCCAGGTGCATGCTGGTCTACTCCCTCAGTCACACAGGAGCCCCCACGTTACCCAATGAACGACCAAAAGACTGAATACATCTAAACAACAACAACAACAGAGAAATCAACTAAACTAAAAACTATCAACAGAAAAAGATAACCTAATATATAAATACATATAAAGATCTAAACTAAATAAGCAAACAACTAGAATAACTAAACAATACGACTAATACAACTAAGCTCCTCCATGAAGCTGAGTTGTGGAGGCGTGGAGCCCAGCCTGTCACCCTCAGAGCGTTCAGAGTGTGTGTGTCACACACTCTTGTGAGACGCTGTATTAATAATGTTAATAACATTAATAATATTAATAACATCAGCGAGGCCAAACCCAATCTGCTTTAATCGCGACACGTGGGCTCTGTTTGTTTTCTAAACCATGGCAGCCTCCTCAGCTCTCTGTGAGGAGGAGGAGGAGGAGGAGGATTAGGAGGAGGAGGAGGAGGAGGAGGAGGAGGAGGAGGAGGAGGAGAATGGAGATCTGAGAAAAGGGGGGGATGATTAGAAGAGTGAGAAGATGATCAGAGACGGAGGATCTGGATCTCCTCAACGTGAGAAATGAGGTCACAGAACGAAGGAAAGAACCCGATCAATCCCCTTGAAGGAGGGAGAATATATATATATTCTCTCCCGGCTTATCTTCAGTCCGCCCGCTCAGTTGCACTTGGACCCCAAAGGTAACTCTGTGCTAGAGATAAACAAATGCACCTGGATCCTCACGAGGTTTCATCATCTTGAGGATCTGAACATGTTCAGGATCCTTCAGCTGGACAGGAAGTAACGCAGCTCACACCCTCTGAATGACCTGGATATCATAACATAGATATCAAAACATAGATATTATACTCCAGCTTCTTTTGGCTTGTTGTTTGGAGTCTATAACTTTTTTTTTTCTCTCACCGCTCTTTATTCATTACAGTTTATTTTATTAACAGGGAACCAACAAAGTAATCCACCAGTGGGTTTGACAGGGTTATGACAGGGGGCCCCAGGGACCTCACCTCAGACCTCAGGGGGTCCACGATGAGCGCTGCTGTTCTAACTCAGGTGTCAAACACAAGGCCCGCGGTCCGAATGCGACCCACCACGTTGTTGTCTGCAGCCCCTGAAGGCTTGAAAGACACATGATCACCTTTTATATCCTGTGCTTTTATTGTGAAGGATTGTGAAGGATTTGTGTTACAACACTAGAGAAATGTTCATGTGTACAATATCTCTACTCTTGAATAAACAGTAATCGAATGCAAAGAGAGTTATGTAACAATACACACTGCTTCAGGTGCACCGGCCCTTTAAGAGGCGGCCGTGATGCCGATGTGTTTGACATCGTGAATACTGACCGCCTCTCTTCTCTCTTCCTCTGCAGTCAACGAGATCATCAGGAACGACCTGTCGAGCATCTCCGTCCACAGCCAGGCGTAGTCACCCCCCCCCCCTCCCCCAACACTGACATGGGAAACCCCCTCACCCCCACCCCCACCCCACCCCCCAACGTAGGAAACGCCAAACAAAAGATCCGACGCCGCGCTCGCCGCGCTCCGGACTGCAGCGAGCAGGAAGCGGCGGCGAGAAGGAAACGCGCAGAACAAAACGTTGAGGAGTCATGTGACCCGGAGGCCTCGTTGCTACGCGACGCCTTCACACGGGGACACGTCACATGACCCCCCCTTCAACAACGACCTATGCTCTCAGAGGACCAATGTTTTTATATGTTGTTTTGTTTGTTTGCTGCAGATTGTAAATGATTCAGTGCCTTTTGAGTTATGTAGTTTGTATATATATATATATATATATACGGCATATGTGGCTTTACAGACGGTTTCATCAGAGAAGTGCCTTCATGACTGGAAACTGAAGAAAAAAAACGTGTTCGACTCCAATGATGTCATAGAGGCAACACGGTGGTAATCGTGGGATGATATGGATGTTTAAAGACGGCGTCACGTTAGTCGCCAAAAGCTGCCAGTCGGAGCGGAGCGAGTGAGGCTGTAGCGACACGAGCCCCGAGCGAGGTCAACGGGTCAACGCTGTGTCTCATCTCAAGGTCAACTTTTCATTTGTAGATGAAGGAAGAATGTGTCTTTTATTTTAGAAGTTGCTTCGTCTCACTTTAAATAGTATGTTGTCGGCCTTTGTTTAGACACGTTAAGTTCAGGTTTATTACAAAATGAATACATTTTCTGTATTTGCAGCCAAAGATAAGCACTTGACCGGTCAACGTGTGGTATGACTCGTAAGTTTGTCGCCTGAGGTCACGACAACGTTTCAGGTGATTCAAAGTTACCCAGATCTCATTTAGATGTGTTCTACTGGACCCACAGAGGCGAGCAGCACGTTGTCTGTTGTTGTAATACTCATCTCCGCCACTAGAGGCGCCACTGCACCATGCTCTAAACATCTAAGAGCATGCGCGTTGTACTTCATGAGCTCTAAACACAGGTACATATTCACAGAGTATTAGCACGTTATGTAAATCGGGGCTATTCAGAGCTCTTCAGCCTCTTGTGGTCGGAATGAGTATTACAACAACAAACGCATGATGTCAGGTCGATGATCCTGGGGGGGAAGAGAACTAAATAAGTTCCCTCACCAGATTTCTTTTTTCTCCACCTGTTTCAAAGATGAAAAAAAGGGCAAACAGATCACCAGATTTTCATTCTCTGACTTGCCTCTCATGTCTAATGTAAACAAAACAAGGTAATAATGAGACATCCCTCATGCATACTGACTCTTGAGCCTTGGAGTGAGCTGCAGTAGAGCCGGTCTGAGCTGGCCTGGAAGCTATGCAACATGGTGGTCTCTCAAAGAGAGAGAGGGCCTCTAACCCGATGAATACTTAGTAACAGGGAACAGCAATATGAATATATACATTCTTTAATGTTTGTTTTTTGTACTTTCATATTTATTCTCTTAGCATGTGCTCTCCGTTCATCATTCGTTCTTCACGGTCCCTGGCAGACTGTGGCCTATCTACTCCTTTGTTTGCTCTCATAGTAAAACTGAGCTCACACACTCTGGTTTATACATATTTATGAGTCTTAATCCTTGTAACTGAAGCCATACTGGAATGTTTACCGCGGAGGCTTGTTGTTGTTGTTGTTGATGTTGCTGGTGAATAACTCCTAACTCTGCTTTGTGATCTATTTTTGTGTAATTGACAATAAATACGTCTTCATCTCTTTCATCCGATTCATCTGTTTCTTACCTGTTTTATTTAGTTTGATTAATATAGACTCAAATATCTACGTGGATCAATATCACAGCGGGGGGGGCAGCGGGGGGGGGGGGGGGTTACTGAGGAAGACGTGTGGCGTCGTCCGCAGTCGCGGTTACAGCTGCACAGGGCTGGATTTCATGTTAGACGACATACCGACGTTTTTGCATGAACACAAAACAAGTTCCACGAGTCAGCGCGGGGATGTCCCTTCAGAGTTATTGGAGTTGTACATTTAGGAGAAAAATACTTCCTAAAAAAATAATTTTGTCTAATGAGTCCAGAGCTCTGGACGGTGCGTACGAGAGCTCCTCGTTCCCACGTCCTTTCTTCTGAGTCGGATGCTGCTGTTGCTCAGTTAATGTTCTGCAAACGGGAAACACGAAAAGCTCTGGCCTGGAGAGTTCAGTGAGTCCCAGAGAGCTAATGGCCGCCGCTCTGCTCCCACGCTCCCATATCATCTCCGGTACACAGATGATAACGCAGCAGCATGGCGCTCTAGATTTGTAATTTAGCACTTTATTTTAAAGCCCCACTATTTAACTTTTCCACCTTAAAATAACAGCTTATTTTAGCCACTGCCATCGGGGGTCTGTGGCCAGAAAACTGCTGAATGTAAGATGTTGGGACCGGCCCGGTACTTGCGGTTGAGGAACAGGAAGTAGTTCAACTTGCTGTCTGGCAGTGATTACGCAACGTCATATAGTGCCAGTCCACGCTCACAGGTGACTTTTTCTTTGCTCCGCTACGCGACTCGTAGAGACGGAGTGACATGCTGCTGTGGAGAACACCGGGCAGGTCTGAACGAGACGCGCTGCCGCTGATCGAGGAAGCGAGCCGCGATCAGCTGGGAGCTCTCGAGCCTGAAGAGCCATATATGGCTCGAGAGCCAGACGTTAAATACCTGAAGGGGGCGCTACAGGGGAAAAGTTACATAGTGTCGCTTTAAAGCAGATATTCAACTAAATTCTGTTTATTTTGTATAGCCCATTACAACAATTACAAATTTGGCTCAGAGGGCTTTACAATCCGCACACATAGACATCTCTGACCTTTGACCTTTGACCTCACATCGGATCAAAAGAAACTCCCAAAAAAACCTTTCACAGGGAAAAAAGGTAAGAACCCTTCAGGAGAGAACAGACGAGGACCCCTCTCCAGGACGGACAGAACAATAGACGTCATGTGACCAGATGAACAATAGATGTCATGTGACCAGATGAACAATAGATGTCATGTGACCAGATGAACAATAGATGTCATGTGACTAGATGAACAATAGACGTCATGTGACCAGATGAACAATAGATGTCATGTGAACAGATGAACAATAGACGTCATGTGACCAGATGAATAATAGATGTCATGTGACTAGATGAACAATAGATGTCATGTGACCAGAAGGAATCATTACAGAGTAACAACACATTCAATGAGGATGACAGAGTGTATGAACAGTTGGTAGTCGGCCTGGACCACGATCCTGACCTCCGTGATCCACCAGGCAGGTGGAGGTAGAGAGGAGGAGTGGGCGGGGCATCAGCAGGGCCTTGGCATCAGACCCAGCCGGGTCCAATGGACATCACATCTAAAAAAGTAAACCCACAACTATCGACCTCCCGATACCGCAGGGCATCCATCTTTATACGCCGTTCGTCGTCAGGCAGTCGTCGGTGTTTTATAATAACAAAAATTAATCTTCATGCTCGATTGCTCCCTTAACAATAACCCCCCAGAACCTGTCCCAACATCTAGTTTCTTAGGATCTGATATTCTTCGAGGCGTCTGTTGCGGGCTACACTGCCCCCATGTGGTCTGCATGACTGACTGTGTGTGTGTGTGTGTGCGTGTGTTTTTGGGTGTTTTTGACCTCCAAAGAAACTCTGCAGTTAGTAAAATCAGTGCGTGATGTTTGTTGGTTTTGCTCTGCTGCCTCACACCTGTTATGAAAATGAAGCCTCATTTCCCCTCATAGTGGATTCAAACCGGCCTCTGGAAGGACGAGCAACACCTGGTAAGCCGAGCAAGTGTTTAATACTAAATGATATATAATTATCTGATTAAAGATACGAATTGACAGTTCAAGGGTTATTACTCAGTTCGTATATCTGTTTATACGTCTTTTAAATGAATGTAATATAATTAATAAAAGTATATATATTTATATTATATATTTAGACATATTTTTGTTGTCTTCACCAAACTAAATATTCTGCCTTTGATTTTAATGCAAACAAGTTTGTTTTGGAGCATTTTTAGAGAATCAAGCGATTTGCTTTATTCTAGATTAAGACGTACGAGAATATAGATATACCTTTAGATAAATAAATGTCTACTGGATAAAAGGTTATATTACTATTGCATCGCCAGTAGTGTATAAAGTACCTAAAAGCACTACTTGATTAAAAGTAAAGACAACTTACTGGAAAATGACTCCAGTCAAAGTCACGTAGAATACTACTTGAGATCTGATAGTTACTGTAATAAGTATCAAAAGTAATATTCTGATATTAAATGTACTTAAGTATTGTAATTAAATGTAAGAGTAAATACTGTTAATAAAAAAGCAAAAGGTGATAATGATGAAGTTTATTCTGGTAAGTGCTGTGGCACCATGACTAAGAACAAGGAGTTGTGTTGAACATAATGTTGTTGTCTGTGATCCATCCAGGAGCAACAATGTTCAGCATCATATATTATACACACGTATACTTTTGCATCTACCATGAACGTCTCATCATAATTCTCAGTAAAGCAATATGCCAGTATGAAGGAGTTGTCCCAGTTTATGAGTATGCTCATTCAGAATAGATATTGTGTTCATTAAAACATAAACTTGGTGCATTGGGTCAGTGTCTTGAGAACCGGCCTCGTAAACTCCTCTGGGCCCTGAACGCAACAGGAAAAGGCTAGTGAGCTTTTTCTGATTGGCTGTTGTGTAGCCCATTTCTTCTTTTTGATTGGCTAATAAGTGGCACCTCGCAGCAGAACTCCAGGAGCGCATGATTCCTCCACAGTGAGAGCGGCTCATGTCTGCGCGAAGCGGCACATTAAAACATTAAATAGCCGAGAGTTTTTTTAAGCGTGAGAAATACGATGTGTGGCAAGAGTGCGTGAGTTAAGACCGAAATGCGTGAGTCTCACACTCAATGCGTGAGACTTGAGAGCCCTGATAACTGATCATCCACAACATGACTCAATATCAAAACATGATCAATACTTCTTTGAGCACCTGGAAAAGCGCTATATAAATCAAATGTATTATTATTATTATTATTAATACTGAAGCAGAAAGTAACAACCAGGTCATTACTGGAAACTGACAAATGTCGTGTTCATCTTCAGGAGAACGTCTCGGTCTGAAGACGAGTCTAACCAGATGCTCACCAGCCTTTCACAGGCCAGTAGAGGTGCCTTCAGCCTGCGCACTCCGACGTGGCTGCGCTCTCGCAGCTCCTGTCTTTCATATGTGGCAAGCTAACGTTATTAGCTAACGTTAAGTTAGCTAACGTTAGCCAACTAGTGCTGTAATGAGTACAACTAAGATGACTCAAATCAACAATCTCACAACTGTCAACACGTCCTCAGCTCACAAACTCGCTAGCGATCCGTCTCCTACACTAATGACTCATGTGATTTACGATAGCTAGCGAACGTTAGCCAAACATACGATATATACCTTTATTCGTCCCACAGTGGGGACATTTCCAAAATCACAGCAGCGGTGCGCATCACAGCATTAATAAAAATAATTATAAAAACACAAAACTAAATACTAAAAAACTAAACACTAATACTAACAGAGCTGCCAACTTTTCAAAAAACCTTGGAGTGAGATTTTGTTGGGGGTGACCAAAATGTTGACGCGCACGCAGCCACACGCTGGTGGCTCAAATATCAGGACATTTGAATTAATTTGGCGTTGTACCCATGTTGTACCTCGATCTCGCCTGGCAAAGGTCTTTTACGAGGCATCTTTGCTACCTTAAAGAATTTAAATATTTTTAATAACTCTACTCTCATTTACAAAAACATGCTTAATGCTTTTACACAAATGTCCTGTCTTTATGTTAAATTCTTTATAATACATCTGACTTGTTCAAAGTACTGTTTTTTCAACATTTTTGAGAGGGTCCTTTTCCTAGGCCTGCAAATAAAAAGACAATGCAATGATGTTTTGAACATACAGTATACTAAGAGGTTAACAAGGTGCTCTCCTGCTGCTTGTTATGACAGCTGAGTTTACATCACCTCACAAAATCACACGCACAGACACAACACATTATTTCTTTTAAGATTTAAAGTTTAAGAGAGTGAGTACTTAATTGAACCACATGCCATTAACAGGGCTCTCAAATTCTAAAGACAGGTAATAGTGACTGATGCTTTATTTTCATTGGTTGCTGGATTAAATCTTACCCAGATACAGCAAATAGTTTTTTTTCTGATTGGTTATTGTGTAGCCCAGCTCTTCTTTTTGATTGGCTGATAAGTGGCACCTCGCAGCAGAACTCCAGGGGAGCGCTTGATTCCTCCTCGGTGAGGGCGGCTCATGTTGGCGCTGCGGCACATAAAAACATTAAATAGCCGAGAGTTTATTTCAGCGTGATAAATACGATGTGTGGCGGGAGTGCGGGAGTTAAGATCGAAATATCAATGCGTGACACTTAAGAGCCCTGCCCTACCGTAGTCTCTGCTCGTTGTGTCTGTTTGAAAATCTTCCTCTGTTGCTAACTTCGGGACTCTTTGGGGTAAATAGGATGTGTATGCAGCAAACAGGTTAACAGATAAGCTTCTTAGCGCCATCTATCGTCGCAGAGTTTGAAAAGGGGCCAACGCGCTTCGGGCATAACGTAAAGTAGCTAACCAAAAGAATGACTTGAGCAACAAAGTGTAAGTGTATTTGTTCTTCCCCAAGCACCAAAGGACGAGTATACAAGATGGATACTTGGTAATATCTTTTATTAAGACTGCAGACTCTGCCTCTTCTCTCCACTTGCTTGCGCCTCAGTCCCTACTGCTCCTTTATAGAGACAGACACAAACACACAGATCAGCCTCAGCTGGTGCTGATCAACAATTAACCGCCAGCTAAGGCCGATTAGACTTGGTCCTGACACCGTTCCCTGAATCACACCCCGCTGCCACACAAAGTATTTCTACCTCATTATCATACGTCCCTGTGAATCTGTGTATTTTTATAGAATTAAAATTGTATAGAAAATACTGATCAGTTCAAACACTTCTTTCAGCTCAGTTTATGTTTCTCTGTGTGTTTGTTCCTTTGCTTTCATATTCAAAGATAAAACAAAGTAAATATAGACTTCTAAACATCCATCTTGTTTCTTCCAGCCATCTGGTGCGATGAAGAACTCCAGCAGCAATGAGACACGTTTCGGGGGGCCCTGTGAGTTTGACAAGAAGCTGGTCGTGATCGTCTCGCTGATCGACGTCATTACTCTCATCATGGGACAACCGGTGATCATCAAACTGCTGCTCATCACCTTCAACTCCAAAAAGCCAGATATCCTGAATTTCAATTTAGCCCTCTTCCACAATGGGCAGTACTTGATCGCCATCTGTCATCTCGTCACCTTGTTAATGAAAGGAAAACATGGGCTAATCGCCCGGTTTATGTTAGTGTACGTCCAAATCGGGGGGCCGATGGGTCTGTGCTTCATCTGCATGGAGAGATACGTGGCGGTGATTCACCCCACCTTCTATCCTTCCCTGAAGACGTACCGGTGCAGGGAGCTGTGTTCCCTGACCGTGTGGTTCCTCTCCGTGCCCGTCGCTTCGCTGGCCATCTCTGCTTTGGGCTCTCGCTTATCGCCCAGCATAATTGTGTGGAAAAATATCCCACAGGTTCTGATGGTGCTCATGGTGACGATGATGGTGTATTGCAGCGCAAGGATCGCCAGGGCGCTGATGAAGTGCGGCCCGGGAAAAGACGAGATGCACCCCGTTAAGAAGAGGGCCTTGAAGACCGTCCTCGCCACCTCCATCATCACCGTGTGCTGCTACTTGCCGGTTACTGTACTACAGAACATGGCGAATAATTTAGACAAGTTGAATGATTGTATCCTCACGTCCATTTATATATTATTTCTGTCCTTTGCGAGTGTTGTGCACCCCATGTTTTACCTCTCCACCCATGGACACCTGTCTGCCTACCTAAAGGCTCTCTACTCGCCATGCGGAGCATTAATGTAGAAGCACAACAACCATCTGTAAAAACTATGTGATGGAGTCATTTTTAACTACTAATAATAACACTATTATAAAACAAATAATTCTACGGATATGATAATCATAATAATTATAACAGCAATACAATTAATCATAACTATTATATGATTATATTAAAATACTACAACAACATTAACAAAAATCATTCCAATTAGTTCAATTTCGTATATTTTATACAGACCAACATCACAAATTACGAATTTGCTTCAGCGGGCTTTTCAATCTGTACACATGTGACATCCGTGACCTTTGACCTCAAAGGAGATCAGGAACAAGAAAACACACCATGATAGGAGGCATCACACACAGCCAGGTCTAACAGACCCTACGAGATGTATAGTCACAAAGACAAAGATAATATTACTTTTATTAATAACAACAACTGTATTTGTATTCTATCCTTTAATACAAGACGTGCAGCTAGTTTTACACTAAAGGAAGCTAGCCAGAAGTGAACTGACCCAGTTTCCCAAAGCCTAATTTGTAATCTGAGTTTCCTAATGCTTGACGTAGCCATGAGAGCCTTAAAGCCCCACTATGTAACTTTTCCACCTTAAAATAACAGCTTGAAAAAAATTGTGCCGCTACAATGACTTTTAATATGTTGATTTGCTCCTCCGCCACGGCCATCGGGGTCTGTGGCCAGAAAACTGCTGAATGTAAGATGTTGGGACCGGCCCGGTACTTGCGGTTGAGGAACAGGAAGTACTTAAACTTGCTGTCTGGCAGTGATTACGCAACGTCATATAGTGCCAGTCCACGCTCGCAGGTGACTTTTTATTTGCTCCGCTACGCGACTCGTAGAGACGGAGTGACATGCTGCTGTGTTGAACACCGGGCCGGGTCTGAACGAGACGCGCTGCCGCTGATCGAGGAAGCGAGCCGCGATCAGCTGGGAGCTCTCCCTGAAGAGCCATATATGGCTCGAGAGCCAGACGTTAAATACCTGAAGGGGGCGCTACAGGGGAAAAGTTACATAGTGTCGCTTTAAAGTGTTCCATCAAGCAGGTTCCTTCCACATCATCACATTTCATTTAGCTGACGCTTTTATTCAAAGCGACTTACAATCGTAGACGCAGCTACAGCGAGAAACTCAGGATTAAGTGTCTTGCTCAAGGACACATCGACTAGACCGTGACCGGGGATCGAACCACCAAACGTCTGAGTGGAAGATGAACCAGCGCCGCACTGACCCACCGTCGCCCCACCGTCGCCCCAAGACACCCCAAGACACCCCAAGACACCCCAAGACACCCGTGCCTCTGTATCGACCTGCGTTCCCGCGAGGCTTCCCACCCACCCCAGTTGCACCCTCTGCCCAGTCCCAGCCGACCCTGGTCCCAAATAGCAGTGGATTGCATCACTGGCCTGAAGGGAACACCAGCGTACTACCGGCCGTGGACCATTTATCCCTGGGGCCTGTCCCCCTTCATGGCCTCCTGAGGATACCTACCACCCCTGTTTCCGTTCCAGGAGGAGGAGGAGGAGGCGGTGCCGAAAGTTTTTTAAAGTACCGGTGGATTTTGGTGGGAGGTCCAGTCTGCGTTCGGATTCGCCAAATTCCTGCACCCGCCTATCGCCTGGTCAGAAGGTGCGGACTTACCCCTTCAGGTAGAGTCCCGCAAACTGGCACCCCACTTCATTGGACCCTTCGAGGTGGATAAGATCAGCAATCCTTCTGCGGTCCAGCTTCAAAGGTTCACCCAACCTTCCATGTCACCCTACTCAAACCAGTGTCCTCCGGTCTGTCAGTGGTAGTGTGACTCTCGGCCGCTTGGCCGCTGTACTAACTTATGTTCCTTGGGCCCAGGATTCCGGTACAGACCATATCCTGCCCTAGAAATCATCAGCTGTCTTCCTAATAAACCCTGGCCTTTCCTGCACCTACCCTTCTGCCTCAGAGTCGGCTCTCGGATCCTGCGGAAACCAAACTGTCCCACTGCGGTGTTGGAACATCGAATTCATGACTGTGGCCATCTCCATCTTCTTATTGGGAGACCGTCAGTAACAAGAGAGGGTGAACAGCACCGGAGGCTGAATAACCTGTTTGGGCCCATTTAGTGACAGTTGACTTTTATGAACTGAAAAGGGTAAAATGGACGACTCCCAGCGTAATAGCGACCCGTCAATCATTAGGTAGCCCCGCCCTAAAGCATACCCTGTTTTATGGTCTGTCTAACCCTACATGGACCGTAATGCAGGAATGGGACAATGCCGAGCAACAGGGCCATCTCTTGAACTCTGAGGGACGGTCAATTGACCTGAATGAAAACACACGTTTATTCTTATATAGTTCTTTGGATCTTATATACATATAGTTCTTTTATACAAACTTTAGTTGTCTGAGGACATATGGAAATGATGATATAATCATAGGAACATATTATGTAAATTCGGAGGACTTCAGAATTCAGAGAAGATTATATATATATACATTTTACAATCAGAAAAAAGCATATTTTGATGGTTTTAGGTTGAGCTGTGGTCATGTGCTTAGTCTGGGGTTGTGTGTTGTGTTCTCTCAGTAATGTTGGATTATAAATTTATAAAGTAATGCCATAACATAGAATATACAATATGAATATGGCACATGTAAATTAAAAACAAAGAAAAAAAACAATGTGACTTGTTGTGAACGTGTTTTTATACAAACAGTTCTAGTCAGATGTTGTTGGATTAAATACACAAATAAAGAGGCTCGACCAAAGACTCATCAACAGAGGAAAGCATACGAGTAAAATAAAGAGCAATTAACGTCACACTTTATAGAAATGTATATTATCATGTAATGTATTGGTGAATTTCTAAATGCTCTCTTTTTTCCAGGAGAACTAACATGTGCAAAGAGTTGTTTTATTACCCATAATTGTATTTCTAGCTAAATAGCGCAGCCACACATACAGCTGTTAGGGATAGCTTTAGAAGTAGTATAAGTACGTATTTATTTTATATTTTATTTACTACATGTCTGTCAGCATGATGCAACATGTTTTAATGTGTGTGATAAGAGTGTTTCTCTTTGTGTTGAGAACATTCTCCAACTTCTTGAGCTAAATAAAATGTGTTGGATCAGCTGGAAAATGCATCTTCTTGAAGCTTTAAATGGTCTGTTTTATATATATATATATATATATATATATATATATATATATATATATATATATATATATATATTAATTTAGAGATACATGCTTCTCACAGGAGAGCTATTCTTTCAATATACTGATTTTATAGAATAGGATGCATTGCTGTAGCCAGTCGGACACATCCAGACACATCATGTATAATAACCCTGACAACATTTCACTGCACAGTGTACACTTTTAGATACTTTATTTCATTGTACGAGTTTAACTCGTAGGTGGTGTATTCTCATAAGATTCCAATACCAGTGTTAATGTTCATCCTATCCAAAGCAGCGCGGATATATTACTACATTATAGCTTTTCTTGTAACAAATGACATACAATATATATGAAAAAAGGCATAAAAATGGTATGTAAGAATGTCTTCATTTACATTTGGTGTTGCACGGGTCCCCGGATGAGAAGAAGCTGTACACGCTGACCACGGGAAACATGGTTACGGCCCCCAGCAGGGAGCCCAGCTGCACTACCGCTCCGCACCACACAAGGGCGCTGTGGCCCTCGTCGCGCAGGATCAGGCCGATGATCACCTTTACGTAGGAGAGCGTGAGAATAAACAGGACCCAGGCCAGCACCTGGTGGAGGGAGGGGGAGTTGAAAGCCGATAAATATCTCCATGACTTAAGGTGGTGTTTGAGGAACACGATGGAGGTCACATCAAATGAGGCCGAGCAGCGTCCTACTCACGATGACGACGCCGCCGGAAGTCTCGTGAACCAGCAGCGGACACGGACTGAGCGCTGCCATGCTCATGACGTAGGCTGCGACCCCACTTCCGGTCACCGTGAGGACTCCCAGCAGCAGCAGAGATCTGCGTGGAGATGACATATTGCTCTTGAGCAACTGTCACGTGAATGAATTATACTATTAAAGAACAATAAGATGAAAGGATGATGCCGGTTTTGTGTTATTTTGAAGAGCACGTTCTCAGACAAACTGAATTAGTCCTTTGTGTTTATGTAGGTAAAGACTGGCGACAACATATGCTACACAATATTCCTACACATTGGATTGGATTTTATTTCAAAACAAGGGGGCGGGGCTATTCGGTTTCCGATACAAATCAATTGATTTATGTTCGATTTACGTCCGTGTTTTTCAGTCCGTGTCTGAATTTTTATTTCTATGTTTTTGTTTTTTGTTGTCTGGTAAAAATAAAATGATTGAAAGAAAGAATTAGATTACAAACTTAATTTTTTGTGAGTCCCCTTTTCGCTAAAGAAGGGACACCTTGAGAAGGACATTTCCTCAAATTTAGCCCGGATGTCCACCTGGACTGAAGGATGAACTGAGCAGAAATTGATGATTAAACGTCACTTTTTATCCATGAATCGAGAAAGAATTTGCTAATTGAATAGAGCGTATATGAGAAGTGGACGTCGTCAGCGTGATGTCACGGATTAATTAGTGGACCTCGAGATTGGCGATTTCACTGTTGATTATCTTGAAATACGTCCGTCAGTGTACTGGCTTTTTTTACATCAAATGAATGGAAGTGTCCATATTCAGAATGTGTAGGAGTGACGAAAAAACGGTGTACATTGCTCCGTAAATCAAAGTAAGCCCGCCTTAAATTATCCACATTGTGGTCTATTTGACACTTAATGGACCATAATTTACAAAATTAACAATCGTGCTGTTTTTACGAAAACCTGAAACTAGAGATTGAGACATGAACTCATGTTTACAATGTTTACTGAGGGAATAAATCAATAAAGAAGTCTATATATAGACTTCTATACATGCATGACTTGTATTTGCAGTTGAAATTGTCGCCCCCTGATGGCCATTAGAGAGAATGCAACTTGTAAGACACTTCCGCATCAGTTTTTTGGAGGTTGCCGCTAGCAAATCGTAACAATTTCATGCAAATGTCTTATTGGATAAAATGAAGACATTCCTGGACAGACATGGACACAAACTACAAGTTGACTGGTTGGCGGAGAAGTAAACAAAGGTAATTATTATATCTAATGCAAACTGAGGGTCGATGACACAGAGTCTCGCAGGCTGCCCAGATTATTATTAATCAACTTCATTATAATCTTAGTTATTATCTTAAAGGCACATTTATAACGTTGATATCTTGATAATGACTAGTGTCGTTGAAAAGGTGAATCAAACCGCCCACTGACCTTATGGGGAAGAACATGGCGACGAAGCAGGCCAGAGGGTTTGCTACGGCAGCCATGGTGGCCGATAAGTGATAAACGTTGTTCCCGTACGGCAGACACGAGTAGGACTGCACCGAGGGCAGCACCACGTTGGTCAGCGCGTTGGTCCAGGCCAGGATCGCAAAGATGTAGAGCACCTGCGTCCAGCTGTACGAGCCGGTACCGAAGCCGCTCCTGGGCTTCTGTCTGGCGGCTCTGTACGGGTCCATCATGGGCTTCTGCTCCGCCCGCTTCCTGCCCCGCTGAGACTTGTCCTTCCCCCTGTCGGCGTACCCGACGGGGCGCTCTCTGGTCACGGACGGGTGGTAGTTCAGCAGCAGGAACGCCGCCAGGCACACCAGCATCATGGCGCCGAGGAAGAAGAAGAACACCTCGGGGGAGAAGTTGGCCGGCTGATATTGAGCCTGCAGGTCGAAGGTCACCGAGCCGTCGGAGGAGTTCGAGGTGCCGTTGACGCAGCTGACCACGCCGACTCCCTGGACCAGAGCCACTAAGGCGGGCAGCAGGCCGCTCAGGCCCTCCCCGATGTAGTAGGTGGTCAGGTACCGAGGCTTGAGGCGCATCATGAAGGGCAGGAAGGTGACGGAGGACGTGCAGTCGACGGTGGCGAGGAAGAAAGTCAAGACGAGCAGCGCCACGCTGCGAGGGGCGCCCGCCACCACCGCCGTCTCCCTCCAGAAGAGAGCCAGCAGGAAGCTGGCGGCCGCGCCCAGGCCGATGACAGCGTAGATGACGGACGCTTCGTTCAGGGCGCCGGGCCGGAAGCGGTGCATCAGGGTGACGAAGAGCGGCCCCACGTTCGCCATCTGAATGAGGACGGAGAGGTAGGAGGGCAGGTACCAACCCTCGGGGATCTGGGGGACGACGAGGGGCAGCTCCACCCACAGGCCGTTGATGGAGACCCAGGAGCCCATCCCGAACAGACACGCCAACAGGTGGGTGAGGAGGGCCATGGTGGAGGGGTGCGTCTAGGCCAGGAAACAAACACCCCTCCAAAAATCACTTTTAGTTTGATCCAACACTTCATCAAATGAACTCTGACCTCAAGGCTGAAACAGGTTTCCCCCCCCCCCCGAGACTCTGTTCAGGTTTTTAGTGAAATATCTTAACAGCTACTTTATTGATTGCTATGAACTCTGGTACATGTATTCATTAATCATGTATTCATTGTTCATGTATTCATGATTCATGTAATCATTGTTCATGTTCCACAGATGATAAACTCCATCGACTTGAAGCTTCAAATTCCAGAGAAAGACTATTTCTCCGGCTTGCTGAGCCGTGCCTACATGTACCAGAATGCATTGCGCGCCACCTTCTATCTAACCACCTCTATGACTCCTCTAGGCGCTCTCTATGACACCTTGATGACCCCTCTGTGACCACTATATGACCCCGCAATGCCCCCAACTATGACCCCTTTATTACCCCTGTGTGACCCCTCTAATACCCCTCTATTACCCCTATTTGACCCCTCTATGATGCCTCTATTACCCCTGTGTGACCCCTCTATGATGCCTCTATTACCCCTGTGTGACCTCTCTAATACCCATCTATTACCCCTATTTGACCCCTCTATGATGCCTATATTACCCCTTTATTACCCCTGTGTGACCCCTCTAATACCCCTCTATTACCCCTATTTGACCCCTCTATGATGCCTCTATTACCCCTGTGTGACCCCTCTATGATGCCTCTATTACCCCTGTGTGACCCCTCTATGATGCCTCTATTACCCCTATGTGACCTCTCTATGATGCCTATATTACCCCTTTATTACCCCTGTGTGACACCTCTAATACCCCTTTATTACCCCTGTTTGACCCCTCTATGACCCTCTATGACCCTCTATAACCCCTCTATGACCCCCCCCCCCTCATTCCCACTGGACAGCAAGGAAATAGGACATGGCAACTTCTGTAGGTCTTGAAGCTGATTTATCAATTATACTTAATTGGACATAAAAGGGCCAAATGCCCCCCTCAACTTAGTTAATTTAGCTCTGTATACATTTCATCATAAATTAATTTTCTAAGAGAATTTGTTCAATATTTTTGGTTTATCACCAAATTCTGGCAAAGCCCCTTAATTGCCTCATGGATCACTTGCGTGTTTAGTTCTTATTAGCACATGTTAGTCATTATGGAACGAGTTCCGTCAATTAATCCGTGGATTATTATTATTATTATTTCCTCAACTAATCAATTCGTCATTTTTTTATAAAAATTCAAACCAAGGTTAAAAAGTCAACGCCATCTTTAATGGCTGTAACTCAAAGACGTTCCCTTTGCGGTCTCGGAGGAGGAACTAGAACATATCCACTCTACTTCTCTCCTCACGTTACCCGTCGGCATGTTTTCTGATCACTGACGATCCATTTCACACGTCAATTACTCATCTGAATATAAATGTATTTTGCAATTCCTTCTGAATTATGAGACCATGAAGATGTTTGAAGTCTTCAGGTATTCACTCATGAACCAGAGGAGCTCCCAGTCGTGGCTTAGCGGGTCAACTGAACATTTACGGAGATAAATCAATCACCAAAGTGTTACGTTGGGTTCAAAGAGCCGTTTCCCCTCAGGAGAACAGAGCTTCCTCTTCAATGAATAGCAGATTACACAACAGGGAGACGTCTGAGGAGAGGACAGGCTGGATGGGCCTGGAAAGTGTTACAGAGTAACTATGGCTACAAAGAAATGTCGCTTTGCTTTTGGCCCCACAAACTAAAAGTCCTACAGACTAAAAGCCCCACAAAGTAAAAGTCTTACAAACTAAAAGCCCTTCAAACTAAAAGCCTTACAAACTAAAAGCCGTTCAAACTAAAAGCCTTACAAACTAAAAGCCCTACAAACTAAAAGCCGTAAAGGCTGAAAGCTCTACAAATTAAAAGCCTGACTAACTGAAAGCCTGATAAACTAAAAGCCTGACCGACTAAAAGCCCTACAAACCAAAAGCCCTTCAAACTAAAAGCTTTACAGACTAAAAGCCCTTCAAACTAAAAGCCTTACAGACTAAAAGCCCTATACAAACTAAAAGCCTTGCAGACTAAAAGCCCTACAAACTAAAAGCCCTACAGACTAAAAGCCCTTCAAACTAAAAGCCCTACGGACTAAAAGCCCTACAGACTAAAAGCCCTTCAAACTAAAAGCCTTACAGGCTAACAGCCCTACAAACTAAAAGCCCTTCAAACTAAAAGCCCTACAGACTCTTCTATACTGCTGATATCTCCAAATCTCTGCAAATCACACCCAAGCATCATTCATGTGAAGACGACCTTCCCGGGGCCAAAAGGCTCCAGAGCCAGCAGCCCATCAGGATGGAGAGGGACAACGTGCCTTCAGGTCACGATGGGTCAGTTGCTCTCAGGGTGGTTACAGGTCAACACTGCGATGTGAAGACTATGAACGAAAGTTTGATCGACTTCGCAGCAGATTCTCCGAGCAGAAACACGAGTTCTTCCACCTCCGGTTGTTTTCCCTCAGAAGTCACAGGGCGGCTCGAAGCCGCTTAAAACACCCAGCATGCAGCACGGAAAAACACGAACGCCCACTGGGCCGGTAACTGTTGCGTAACCCGAGAAAACATCTGACCGCTGCATTGTTGACCGGGAACAAGAGCCTCCGATCGGGGAGAAGAAAGTTAAACTAAAACTAAACCAAAGAAAGAATTAAGCACAGTCGTGATTTTTAGTTATGGTCATATTCAGGATTATATTATTATTACAGATTATCATCTAATCATCAAATAAAACACATCAGCATATTTTGATTGATAGTCTGAACATATAAAAAAAAGAAAAAGAGTCCAAGAGAAACTTTTAGAGCAGTAAATGAAATAAAGCATCCCTGCAGATACTCACATGCTGCTCCCTGGAGAGTTTGGAGTTTTGTGCAGGGAGAAGGAAGCAAAGTCCTCTACTGTAAAGTGTGTGTGTGTGTGTGTGTGTGTGCCAAGGGATTAAACCCTCCTCGGGGGAGAGCATGTAGCCAACCATGACACACGTCTGGTTAACCGCTCATTGTCTCTCCCTCCACGGTGTGGCGGGTCGCAACTTCTTTTTTTGGGGGGGGGGGAATAGGGGGATGAAGTGTGTGTGTGTGTGTGTGGGGGGGGGACTAGAGGCATTTGTTTTCCTTTGTTTTCTTATGAGTGAAGCATTCAAGGATTTGTGCATTCTGCTTAAGGGGATCACGGGAGCAAGAGGTGAAAATAGCTGGTGACCAAACTCAGCCAGGACAAAAACAAGGATTCATATGGTTGAATTAAAACAAGATCAGTTTTTATTAGATGAACCATGTGAGGCATCATTTGTTTCATTTTTTTAAAGTAAAAAAAAGGTTTCGGTTAGTAGGGAATATCAACAGCACTCACTAAGGCAACAACCAGTTAGCTTAGCTTAGCATAAAGTCTGGAAACGGAGAAATGGCTTCAAGAATTATTAAAATCCCGCCTCTCGTGAAACCACAACTGGTCTTAGTTTCACTTTGATTTTCAGAAGCAAGACACATGAGAACTTTAGGTGCCGTTAGATGGATTTTATTTACTTTAAAGCCGTTTCCCCCTTCTCAGTCTCTACGCTAAGCTAACTGGCCAGAACTTCAACATTTGCATCTCAAACTCTCAATGAAGCACATTTCTACAGCAACATTCTTCAGATCAGTAGCTTTATTGTTCACCAATTATATGTCAAAGACTTGATAACACATGTCAACCTCAGCAACTTGACAATCAATAAAAAAAGAAATCCACATAAAATGTCCATCGTGAAATAAAATGAAAGCAGCTCATTGGCTGAACTCTTCAAACAATCAGTTCTTGTAAAGGCAGCAGAGAATTTAACAGCTCCATCTTATTTAATGACGGTAAGAGAGATGCTTCCTATGCAGAGTTCATCAAGTTTATTAAATCTGATGTACGATAGCAGCAGTTATTAAAAGTAGAACATAAGATACTCAATATTATTTTAAAGACGAGATGACGAAACCCTTTTGGATACCAGCACTGTGAATTATTACGATCCCCGCTATTGGTCCTTTAAATATGACATCACAGTACTGGATTCAGATTGAATAAAAATCGAAAATAAAAGTAAAAAAACTAGTTTTATAAAACACGAGACTCTAAAGGACACTGAAAGGACGTGATTTACAAACGTTCAGAATGTTTCAGGCACATTAATTATTTTGGCATGAAATCAAGTCGCTGCATGAACCGAATGTTTAACTGGATTTAAATCATGTGCTTTTCTTTGTCAACGGAAGAACTTAAATTTTGTTAACAGCGTACGATGGAATTAAAGAAAAGAGGTAGACGAACATTTTAAAATAGACACCGATAAACACTAAAAAGAGAAACGCTACTTTCCGTTCTTTACGTGTCGTGAGGGCGGTCACAATTATTACATTTCAATTCCTATGTCTGAATTGCTTCTGATGGTATTGAGTCGCGTTCTCACCAAAAGTAATAACAAGTAGATCCCATGAGCAAAGTCAATGTACAGACTCATTTTTGCAGCGTTGCTAATATTCGCCTCAAGTTGAAATATTTCAATATATATTAATATTATGAACCCAAACACGAGGGCGTTTGATGTTCAGGTGTTTGTGGAACGTCCTCAATAAGTATGAAGCAGAACTAGTAGTTAGTTCTTCGTGGTGGATAAAGGAGATGATGACTGTTTCCACGGAGTAAAGCCAGAGATAAGCCCCGCCCCTCACGCAAAAAGCAATAAATGGTCACGCTAGTAAACTCACGTGAGTATTTTGCAAAGCTTCTGGTGTGAACGCGGCTGTGGTGTGAAGACTTTTATATTATCCTTACATCTGTGGCAGAAAATGGACTTCGACAATAATATCATTAATCTCAATTATTTGTAGGACCATATATATATATATATATATAAATACATATTAATTTTTCTTTTAAATATATATATATACGGAATTATATATATATATTTTAGATTTTTTTTTAATTATATATATATATATATATATATATATATATATATATATATATATATATATATATATAGTCCAAAGTAATGAGTAGCTGTGACTACCTGCAGCAGGAGGATGACGTCATGGATCGTGTCCCTGAGTACTTTTTTTTGCTTCTTTTGATTTGTTGTGGGAGAAAAACAAATCCCTCAGCTGCTGTTGTTGTCACAGAGATTATAAATACCACACAAAGCACTTGTGGTAGTACTACTTCATATGTATTTCAGTTCCCCTCGGCCCATGTGCAGCATAACAATGCTCCCATTATCTAGGAACGCTTCCTGGGGCTGCGAGGCCTCTGGATCGGAAGCGGGCCGATCTGGTTCTCCTGGAGCCCAACAACTGGGATAAAACTGTCACTTCCCGTGTCGAAAGAATGGGAACTGTGTCTCTAAAAAGAAACCATCTTAAAAACATCTCTAAGTTAAGTGTGGGTGCAGTTATTCACGCATTCCTGAGCCCGCTTGAACACGGGGTAGACGTTCACCAGAGGGAACATGGCGAGCGCTCCGATGAGGGAGCCGGCCTGGATGGAGATGCCGCACCACAGCAGGGCGGCGTGGCCCGCCTCGTGCAGCAGAGTCCCGATCACCACCTTCAGGTAGGAGTAAAGGCCGGTGAAAACGATCCCGGAGATGACCTGTAGGGGGCACAAGCAGGGAGCTGAGACAGTTGAACAGGGGGAAGAAGAAGAAAAACCAGAGGAGGCGTCGGCTTCGATATGACGAATATCAACTGTGCAATACGCGAGTATAGTATTACGTATGGAGTGTGTTTAAAATACATAGAATAGTCAAATGCAGTATGCTAAAAAGGTATTTTGCATTAAGCAAGCTCTGGCTATTCTGACCCACAATCCTTTGCGCCATGATGTGAGGAGGAAGTACGGCCCAGTTGAACACACACTGCATGCAACGGTACACACGTTGAACGCGCCACTGCAGTGAAGTATTCGAGGTACAAAGACACAGTATTGAGTATTGACATTGGCTGTTTTTCTGCGGCGTTGTCAGATTAATGCGTCTTAATTTTTTTTGCGTGTCGCCGATAAGAATGTGTTTTATTACCCGGAAAAGATCCTCATCAGAGTAACGTATCGTTTTGGTTTTGGGGCTGAAATCGAAACGATTACATGATACCCGGATTTAGAAATATACGATGATATTAAGATGACATTATGATAATATCAAGACGATATTTAGATGACATTATGATAATATTAAGACGATATTTAGATGATATTAAGACAATATTATGATTATATTAAGACGATATGATGATGATATTATGATGATATTAAAACGATATTTAGATGATATTATTATAATATTTAGATGACATAATGATAATATTAAGACTATATTTAGATGATATTAAGACAATATTAAGACAATATTTAGATGATATTAAGACGATATGATGATGATATTATGATGATATTAAGACGATATTTAGATGATATTATTATAATATTTAGATGACATAATGATAATATTAAGACTATATTTAGATGATATTAAGACAATATTTAGATGATAATATTTAGATGACATTATGATAATATTAAGACTATATTTAGATGATATTAAGATGATATTAAGACGATATGATGATGATATTATGATATTAAGACGATATTTAGATGATATTATTATAATATTTAGATGACATAATGATAATATTAAGACTATATTTAGATGATATTAAGACAATATTAAGACAATATTTAGATGATATTAAGACGATATGATGATGATATTATGATGATATTAAGACGATATTTAGATGATATTATTATAATATTTAGATGACATAATGATAATATTAAGACTATATTTAGATGATATTAAGACAATATTTAGATGATAATATTTAGATGACATTATGATAATATTAAGACTATATTTAGATGATATTAAGATGATATTAAGACGATATGATGATGATATTATGATATTAAGACGATATTTAGATGATATTATTATAATATTTAGATGACATAATGATAATATTAAGACTATATTTAGATGATATTAAGACAATATTTAGATGATAATATTTAGATGACATTATGATAATATTAAGACTATATTTAGATGATATTAAGACAATATTATGATGATATTAAGACGATATGATGATGATATTATGATGATATTAAGACGATTTTTAGATGATATTATGATAATATTAAGACAATAATTAGATGTTATTATGATAATATTTAGATGACATTATGATGATATTTAGACGATATTAAGTCGGTATTATGATAATATTAAGACAATATTATGTTGATATTTAGATGATATTTCCGCGCTGCAAGTGAACGCACCATAACTGAAAAGACATAAATGTTTTATTCTTTTATTAAACTATTGTCTCTCATTAATATTAGTAATTTAAGGTTAAACAGACCGTTAGTTTGAATACAATAATATCATTAATCTCAATTATTTGTAGGACCATATGTGTGTGTATATATATATATATATATATATATACACAATGTTTTATCACTTTTTAGTGTATGCACATGAATGCATCCCCACTCACCACCAAGGCCACGCCAGCAGAGCTTCCCAAAAGTGGCGGGCAGGGACTGAGTACCGCCAACGCCATGAGGTACGCAGCGAACACGCCTCCAGCTGAAAACAAGAGCCCCAGACCAGTGGAGGACCTGGGGGACAGCAACGGGGCAAAGATTTAATTTAGGAACAAAAAGTCACAGCTAATAAACGTTTACCTCACGGATATCTTAGAATGAATCCACGTGTTCAGCGTTCTCACCTCAGGACAACGAACATGGCGAGGAAGCAGGCCAGCGGGTTGGCGATGTTGCCGAGGACGACGGAGAGGTGGAAGGCCACGGGCCCGTAGGGCAGGCAGGAGAAGCTCTGCACGGAGGGCAGGACCCCGTTGGTGAGGGCGTTGGAGACGGCGAGCAGCGACAGCAGGTAAACGTTCCGCCGTGTCCAAAACGTCTGCGGCCGCTCTGCCGCCGCCGCCGGCACCGGCACCGGCTCCTCCGGCGTGCCGCCGTTGTTCAGCGGGTGCGTCTCCTCGCCGCTTTTCGCCGCCGCCGTGTCCTCCGCCTCCTGTCGCGGCGCGTTTTCCGGCGACTTCGTCCGCCTCTGCATCAAAGCCTGGAAGCTCAGCGCCGAGACGCACAGCATGACGCACAGGAACCAGAAGAAGTTCTGCGCCGGAAAGTTCTCCTTCAGGTACTCCGGCCGCACCGTGCCGTTCACCGTCGGGCACTGCAGCTTGCCGACGCCTTGGCCCAACGCCACCACGCACGGGAACAAGGCGCTGAAGCCCTGGCCGATGAAGAACGTACGGATGTACTGCGAGGGGTAGCGGAACATGAAGGGCAGGAAGGTGACGTTGGAGGTGCAGCAGACCAACGACAGCACGAAGGCGAAGAGCAGGAAGAGCAGCGACCTCTCGGCTCCGGCGATCGAGACGGTGTGCGACCAGAAGACGGCGAGGAGGGCGGACGCCACGACGGCCAGCGCCTGGACGCAGTGGATGACGAGGCGTTCGTTCAGGCGCCCCGGAGCGCAGTGGTGCGTGACGGTCACCGCTATCGGACCGATGTTCCCGAACGCGATCAGCACCGAGAGATAGGCCGGCAGGTTCCATCCTGAGACGAGGAAAGACAATTAAATAAAACAATACGGTAAAAAATAACAATATGACGACGTTTTATGATTGAAAACATTCAGAAATGTTAGTTATTTTAACACATCCATCATTTTTATTTACTTCTCTTGTTACAGTGATACAATCAGAATCAGAATCAGAAACCTTTTATTGCCAGGAATGTTTACACAAACTAAGAATTTCTTGTGGCGGAAGGTGCAACATTTGACATGACAAACAACAATCAACATAAACTCAAGTACAATACAGGATAAGGTAAAGATAAAGTGCAACAGAGAATGTTTAAAGTGTCTGAGTGTATGATCTAGTGTCATGTGTGTTTAAGTTAAAGTGTATGTTACATGTGACGTGTGTTTAAGTTAAAGTGTATGTTACAAGTTAGGATGTCCTATTATTACAACTAACAAGTAAACACAACATGTACATTAAGGAATCTGCTTGTAAGACCTGTTTGTCTGCATTTTCTGAATAATTATTGGATTAATTATTCTTACGAATAATAAGTTTAATGTATGAAATGCACTCAGGTAAAGTCACTACACAGTAACATCTGCACGAGCTTCTCTTCATGTTATAACCCCTCTCTGGAGAGGAGACGAGACACGTTATTCTGTTTACTACTTCTAGTACTTATTGCACTTGAAGAAAATAGATTTCACAATAAAAGTTTTTTTTAAACTCTGCATTTGATTTGATGTTTTCAGGTTAACACACTTTAAAATTGCTCAATAATTAAGTCACAATCACGATTAATGTTTTATTTTAATTAACTTTTATACCTTTCTGAAAACATTATTATTTAAATTGGCTTGTTTAACATAAATAAGTATGTATCTACTTTTGTATGCAGGCGAGGTTTATCTCAAATTGGCGAATGTTGATTACAAATCAAATGCTCGTGATGAGAAAAAGATAACAGCTATTATTTAAAAGTGAAACAAGTTCGGACATGATTACTACTATTGATTAATTGCAGGTACTTTACACCCGACTCTACGTCAGTATCTGGGAGCCATCAGTGACGTCACACCTGCTTAAGCTAACGTTAGCCGGGAGCAGCGTTCACGTCATATGGAGACGTTACGAGCTCGCGCTAACAACCCATTGTTACGATAATATCCCAAATATTGACAATTAAGTGACTGTGTTGTGACACAATATTTGCTCTAACAGGCCACGTCCAGATAAGGTGAGCATGTGTTATCCCTCACTGACCTTCTGGCAGCACATTCACTATCACCGGCAGCTCGACCCACAGGCTGTTGACGGATATCCAGGAGCCCATGGCGAACAGGGCCACCAGCCCGTGGGTCACCGCCGCGCTGCTCCACCAGCTACCGGACATTGTGCCGCTGATTCCGGCCAAAAGAACTCGAGGCTGACGACAGGTCCGGGTGAAGCGGCGACTGCCTTCTTCCCATTCAGCCTTCTCTCGCTTGAGGAATGGTGGACCCGTTCGCAAAGTTCCCGCCCCCGTGTTGCCTTCGAGTACCCCTCGTAAATGTCTATGTCGTGGTTTATTCAGTTTGCCTTCTCACTTTTACAGACGTGACGTTACATTATTATCCAATTAAATAATACACGAGTTAGTCATTTGACTCTTTCTTGCCCGTCCATCGATCTATTTTCGATTACTGATTGTTGTGCACAAAATCGGTCCCTAAACATAAGTTACTGCAACTCTTTTATGCCGTTTACTACTCATTTGGTTTTCCGAGGAACATGAAGGCACCATGAGCTGTGACAACTAATGTGGGCGGGGTCCCAGGGACAACTCATTAAGAAGCAACTGTTTTGTCTCTCTCCTCCCCCTTAAAACGTTTGAGACGTTTATTTGATATTTCACATGTTCATATTTTATGTGGGGAATTTATCACATCGCTCTGTTGTTTAAAAACAAATGCGTAAGCAATGCCAATATTAACATCAAATGGCTGTTCATATTAAGGTTTGGGGACTCGGCGTGGGTTTGATTTCTTCCTTTCGACACTTTCTTTAATAAATACACAAATCAAGGTGTTAACACTTAGCACACTGTCAATAAGCCCGTCTTTTCTTCTTTCCTTGAGTTCCTCAGTGTCAACGCTTCTACTATGAACTCTACACAGCTGACGCATGTGATGCCACCACAAATACCCTTAAAATCAGAGCAACACAAGAGTTATTATGTGACTTACATCAACCAAAACCCTGACTGATGCTGGAAAATTAACTAGAGCCAAGTTGACGTTGAAAGCCTGAACTCTTGTCTCAATTATATTAGCAAAGGAAACAACTAAATACGAACAAAGTTGTTTATTCTGTCTTTTTCATTCATACATCTTTAGAGTCAGCAGTGGTGATAGACTGATCTTGAATAAAAATATATTTTTTTCTTCTCGGCAACAAAAAAAAGGGTAAACTTTCATTTAAAAAAGCCTCGTTACGATACAGCACCATGCCCATTATTATTAACGCAATATCAAAAGTATATTAATCAAACTTCATGATTTCCTGCTATCCACTTGTTTATCAAGATGCAATGAAAGCTCTCATGTTGCTCCGCTCTCACTCACTGCAGCATCCGGCATGTCCAGGAGCGCCGGCTTCATTTTCATCTTTCTGGGCGCCCAAACGAGAGAGTAGCCTGGCTTCACTCGGGGAAGTGACACCTTCAGCTTAATCACCATTTTCGTGACGTTGCTGAAGACGCAGTCCAAGTTTGGGTCTGTGTTGTTCAGAACCATCTTCTGGTACAAGACCTCACAGCGGACCGCTTCCCGCTTCTCGGCTCGGGTTTTCCCGTCGAAGCGCAGCATCATCTTGTCGACTTCCTGCTGCGACTTGCACGGACCCCCGTTTTTGTTCACCGTGGCCACTATGTAGTCCATGTCCATGTTCTCCTCCTCGGGTTCCTTTTCTTTCTTGACGCTCTTCTTCATCGGCGGGCTGGGCTCGTCCCGCCGGTCGATCTGGGCCCCGTTTTTCGTCCGCCGAGCGCAAGAATCGTCGGAGCTGCCGGCGGACGAACCGGACCGCCCGCCGTCTTCCTGAGAGCTTCCCGGGTTCTTGCGCGAGGGGCGCTTGGAGATCTTCTTCTTGTCGTCGGGCTGCGGCCGGCTGCGCGGATACTCCGCCATCAGCACGGAGAACGTGCAACCCGCCAGCCGCAAACTCAGCTCAGGCGACGGGACGGTTGAAAACATTCCTCCGGGCAGGAAGTCCTTGAGGTGTTCCTCGGTGACGGTGGCGATCACCTTCACCGTCTTCTTCAGGCACGCCCGGATGAGGTCCCGGTTGGTGTGCCACTGGCCGCAGAATTGAAACACCCCGTCGAAGGTCTTCTCCTGCGACGGGAACTGCTGGAACACGTCGGCGGCCCCTTCGGGTTCCAGCAGCGTCGACGGGTCTTTGGACCAGTCCAGGAACTTCTGGTAGAGGCTCAGCATGTAGTGGCCGAACCGCGAGTACTCGGCGCCGCTCCTCAGCAGCTGCCAGTACGGGCCGAGGACTTTGCAATAAACGACGGCCAGGACGCACACCAGGCTCTGGACGGCGGGGTCGGTGGCGTCCGCGGCGACGCACTCCAGGATCACGTTGGGGCACGCGTCGTTGTTCATCGACAGCAAATCGGAGAGGAAGGGCGCCATCTCTCGGTGATGGTGGACGAGAGCCGCCGCCGCCTCGAAGTAGCCGGTGAATTTATTCGACTGGTTCGCCGAAAGCCTGGAGGGGTTCTTCTTTTCCTCGCAGAAGGCGACCCAGTGCTTCCTGTAGTCCTGCGCGGCGGGGGCGCCGGCGGGGCTCACCACGTCGCACGCCATGTGGATGTAGCGCGACGTGGCGCTCTCCGACAAATTCACAAAGTTCCGGAACTTGGGGAGCTTGTCGCGGCCGAGCTCCTCCCCCGTCGAGAGCACGATCTCCTTCTCGAAGCTCACGATCTGCCGCTCCACGGCGTCGTGCATTTCCACCAGGAAGTTGGCGTTGCGGTGTAAAAACACCACGGGGTAAGCGAGCGACACTTCCTCGCAGACGGCGTCGAGTTTCTTCTCGAACTCCGCCATGGCCGGATGCTCCTTGCACGTCAGAGCGTACTGGTTTTTGAGGAGATCCAAGCAAACCTGGCCGCACGTTTCGTTCTTCACGCCGTACATGCGCGACAGCTTCTGGACCGACACCATGGCGATGTCCAGCAGGTTCAGCGACTCTTGCTTTTCACCCGAGGTTTCTTCTTCTTCTTCGCTGTCGGAGTCGCCCGAATCGTCACCCTCCTCCTCGTCTTTCACGATCACTTTCCTCACGCGCACTCCGTTCACCTCGAAATTGTCGTCCCGCGTGATTTCATCGCTCTCGTATTCCTCCTTGACGGTAACCTTTTCGTACTCTACGGTTTCCTCTCGTTTCATGCGTTTCTTCACGATCAATTTCGGCGACTTTTTCTGCACCAGTTCAAACGGGCTCTGGCGCAGATGTTCCATCGCCGCGTTCCTCCTGCGACTCCTTGTCTCAGAGTTGCGGTAATGCAGTTTCAACTTTTTGATCTTGGTCCTGAGGACTTTATACGCTTTTTTAATATCCCCGTCCTCGCAGAACTCAGAGTTGAAATTCCGAAGCCACGTGACTAAAACAACCGGCGCGATTCTCTCCCTGGTGACGAAGTTGCTCAACTCGAGAATCAAGCCGTTGGTGACTTCGACCCACTGCGCTTGGGACGAAAAATCCCTCATTTCTAGAAGATGCTGCCGCTCGACTCCGATGCTGTCGCATATCGGGCCCACGAAGTTAAAGTTGACGTACGATTCGAGGAAGGCCAGCCTCGCGTCGCTGCCGAGGCTCGACGTCGTTGCGATACCGCTTTCGATCAAACGGCGAAAGTCAGCCGAGTGATGGCCGGGGAAGATTCTCGTGAGCCAATTGAGAACGTCGATCCAGGGGAAGTTATTGTCCTCTCTCATAAGTCCTACTTGAATTAAAAGTCTGTTCTTGCATGGTGCCTTTTCCAGCTCGAGCCCTTCTCCCGATTGAGGACCGATGAAGTCCGCAACAAGCTTCCAGAAGTACTCGTCTCCTGAAAAAACAATAAGTTGGAACGTGAGGAGACAAGTAGTGCACAGAGAAGGTCGCTGAAACACGGTGCGATCGTACTGGATTACATATGTATTGGTGCTTTTGGGGAAATGACAATGTAACCACTGAAGATGCAAACTTTGCAGTTAGTATAGGAGGTGCGCTATAAATATACAATAATGCAAAAAGAAATGTAAAAAATAAAGTTCAGTATTAGATTTTGTAGATAGTTAGGTTCTAATAGCATCGTTACTACATGGCTGTTTTACTTACTCAGATAATCTTCAGGTAACGACGCTTCATCATGAAGCGAGACATGTTGGTCCTCCTCCATTGTGTACTCTTTTAAAAAGGAGGTGCACAGAAAGAAAAACAGTTTCAATCATCAGCATTCTGAAGCAAAATGTAATAGTTAATTTGTGTTTTTGATGTCCACCATTTCCATTACATGTGTTACAGTTAAGGACAGCTATATTTTGCTTTTACTCTCCGAAAGCAAAAGGAAACAAACACATACCACCACCGAAGTAAGACCATAATAAGAAGTAACATTTCCTTATATGTTTTCGGCCCTGTTTCATATAGTGTGCGAGTGTGTGTGTGCGTGTGCTCCTGAATGAGCGAAGAGGTGAAACAGAAGAGGAACAAGTGTCCTACTCAGTGTTGTCCTGGTGAATGCACCCCTGCAGACAACCCTTTGGCACTAGTGTAGTGTGCATAATGACGTCACAGTGAAGAAACTCTTTTCCTTCCCTGAAAATAAGTTGTAAATGTATTCCATCAATTACCTGGTCGTTCTAGATTACGTTAATGTTGCTAAATGTATCTAAACACTCTCGCAGTTAACTTGGTGCTGTTGAATTGTATTGTGTTGAAAGATGTTCCTTAAATGTGGTCCACACTGGATTATTTAGATATTCCTCATTATCTGTACTCATCAGAACCAGAACCTTTTATTACCACCTATGTTTTTACATACAAGGAACGAGTCATAGCGATCGGTGCAACATTGGATAATAACATTAAAACATCATGCAGGAATAATAGTTTTAATTTATTTTCATAATGAATAACAGCACAACACAATCAATGTGGATCACTGGCGCTAACGATGTGCATAACGTTACGTAATGTGAGCATTAAGGCGACCTGAGCGTGCTAATGTTAGCCTCTTCTGGAAGCCACTCGGAAGTGTTTGTAACAACTTTGCCTGCACACTAAGCGACACTACTCCGTGAATAACAACAGGGCACAAGCGCCATGCTGCATGCTGTAACTTTTACAAATCATTTAAAATGTAGGAGCAGTAGAAGTGTTATTTGAAAGCGTAACATTCTTACCTGTAGACTACAGCACCGTGAAACTCCTTCGTTCCTAATCTGCACAACACGGCGTGGAGAAGTCACAACAGAACAGTGGACTCGTCGGTGATTGGATAGTTTTATGGGAGGCGGGCTGTAGTCCAGGTTTCGACCAATCATAGAGGGGATGTGCAATGCATTGTGGGTCTACTGCTGAGGCTGGAGCTGGAGGCTGCGAGCCTCCTCGGTAAACGAGCAGCAGGTAACGCAAAATAGCAACAAAGCACACTTTTTATGTATTTAAGGAAACATAACTTTTATTAGTATTAATTGTTAAAGTGGCAACAGTTGCTATGCCATTGTTATGGTGTTGTTAAGCTACATGTCGACTCCTTAATTGTACCAGTAAGGTTAGCTTAACGTTAACTGCCTATTTTATTATTATTTAGCTACCTGCTAGTTAACACACTAAGATTAGCATGCATTGGTGATGTGATGTGTAAATGTTAAGTGTGTATTTAACACCTTATAAAACGTTGTATCGTAATGTATTAACTAACGCTGAATCTTGAATGATTGTGACTGTTTGGGCTTCCGTTTACAAACAATCGGGGATGCGCACGCATGTTCCAAAATAGAAAACACATCCGAATAAATCTATTCTAATCTAATATATATCATAAGTAGGATTCTTTCCTGTTAAAATAAATAGAGATTATATGTTAAGCTTTTATTTCATCTGTAAAACATTGTATTATGATTTATTAACTAACGCTAAATCTTGAATGTTTGGGCTTCCGGTGTAAACAATCGAGGATGCGCACGCACGTTTCAAAATAGAAAACATCCGAAAACGACCAAGTTAGTGTGTAAAACGTAAACTTATCGTGTGCTCCATCATCAAGATTATTTTAATACCCTACAAGTTAGTAGAGTCCTAACGTGTCCTAGAACCTCGATCACACACGGTCTGCACACGTTACACCCTACACTCTACTATTTATAATTTATATTCACACTTTTTTTTATAGTTTCACTAACGCAATAATGTAAAAATTCTCTCACATTCTTAGAAATACAGACTGATCGTATTCTTCTTCTATTTCCAGATGCCGATATATCACTTTCTTTGAATATAGCTTGGGATAAAGAATAAATAGCGGACAATGGACTCCCCAGAAGCGGTGGCTTCAACCAACAGTGAAAGAAGAGAAGACACAGCGCCAAGCACATCAAATCCATCTGGTCAAGGAAAAGATGGACCAACGAAGCCGAGGAAGGCGTCGTTGAAGAGGACCAATAGTAAGCCTGCAAATGCAATAGCCAAGAAGCCTAAAAAGGCCCGAGCCTCCAGGCCGGCCCCGCTCGGCTACACTGTCCATCAAGGGGAAGACATGCTTCTCGTCATATCGAGTTCTACGTCGCAGTACGACGGTTCGGCCTGGAAACCCCCAAAGAAGGGAGGCAAAAAGAAGGGAAGCAAAAAGAAGAAGCTGACGAAAGGAAAGGGGAAAGCAAAACCGATTAAGAAGACAAAGACAGTCCGTACAACGCCTAAACCGGCGAATAAGCCAGTGGCAAAGGAAAAAGAGGACGCTTGTTTGTTTGTGCCACAGAAAGCTGCAGACAACAGGTGGGGCGAGAGTCTCCCTGAGGAGGTGCTCGTCAGTATCTTTCAGATGGTGGTCGTCCAAGATGGTGCTGTACCATTTCTCTGCAGGTAATGCACATATCTGATCTGATGATTATTGAATATTTAAAAATTGGAGCTTTATATTATGACCTCATTATTATAAAGGGCATAAGAATGGTAGATCCTTCCTTTACGATATCATCTGTCGACTTTCAGTGGAAACACATTTTGAGTATTTGATCACAGCTTTTAAAAATGATGTCCAAATGAATGATTCCACTTATTGTATTTAAACTGTAGCAGAGTAAAGTTCAGTCTGGGTCAACAATACATAACAGCTTTACACATTTCATTGCATTGACGATCAATTTCATGTCAGGCGTGATTCTTTGTACATCAACGAGATCATAATCATGACTGCAAATGATTATTACTTTCAGAAAAATATTGTTTGAATTTTAGATTATTTAGTAAATTAATCATTTGTCCCGTCAAGTTTCAGAATGCCAATCAGTCCGACGCCCACATTATTTGAATTTACTAAAATAGAAGAAACAAGAAAACCAGCCAACATTCAGCCTTCAATACAGTTATTAATGTCATTTTATGAGTATCATTATGTTGTCACTTTTCATGCCCCTGTGTCCAGAGGCAATCTTGTTTTGGGACTTTTGGGTAGTTCCTGGAGTCTGTACGTCCGTCCGTTTATCTCAGGAACGCCGTGAGGGAATGTTCTTCACATGGAACCTGGAAAAGTCATGGAATTTTAAATTGGTCATTTCCAGGCCTGGAAAAGTCATGGAAAAAACTTAAATCCTAAAAGTTTTGGAAAAGTCATGGAAATTTGTTATGATCACGTGTTCATTTACACCGAGTTTGAAATAATTAATGTTTTTTAAACAAAGATGCTCAAAATATAAGCCGGCGTACGGAATAAATTCACAACATGTTTTACTTAGTTTTTACCAAGATTTCAGTTTAGTCATGGTTCTTTGGTTTAAAGTCATGGAAAAGTCATGGAAATCCATTGGTCCAAATTGTGTAAGAACCCTGAAGGATGAAGTATTTCATTTATTTATTTATTTGAACAGGGGCCGTACACATCAATCAGTCTAAGGCTAAGTTTCAACCGTCATCCCTGTGGCCAGATATTACAGCCTTCACTAATGGAGAGAAAGATTATCACAGAAACATCATAAAAAAGCAATAAACATACAGGTTACGATCAAATACCGGCCTCATAAAATAATCCTAATTAAAACATTTGACACCAATAGGATAACTGTATGATCATTTGGACACTCGTGGCTGTGAACTGCATCGTGACTGGTTGGCAGAGGCTCGGCGGTGCGGGGCTGACTGTGCCGTGGTCGCTCGGTGTGTGTTTCCGGCGCAGGGTGGGCAGAGTGTGTCGCCTGTGGAACGCGGCGGCCTCCAGTCCGGTGCTGTGGCGTAAAGTGACCGTCGGTCACTGCTGGGTCGCCCCGGGGAAGTCCCAGCTCCCTCCAACTGAGAAGAAGATTAAAGACACTTTCAGCTGGCTGGCACAGAACAGGTCTGTTTTATCAGGTGTGTGTGTGTGTGTGTGTGTGTGTGTGTGTGTGTGTGTGTGTGTGTGTGTGTGTGTGTGTGTGTGTGTGTGTGTGTGTGTGTGTGTGTGTGTGTGTGTGTGTGTGTGTGTGTGTGTGTGTGTGTGTGTGTGTGTGTGTGTGTGTGTGTGTGTGTGTGTGTGTGTGTGTGTGTGTGTGTGTGTGTGTGTGTGTGTGTGTGTGTGTGTGTGTGTGTGTGTGTGTGTGTGTGTGTGTGTGTGTGTGTGTGTGTGTGTGTGTGCTGATCTACCCGTCTCATATTTTGGATATCTTAAAAGTAGAGTACGGGTATAAAGTGCACTTCTTATTCTCTAGGTTCTCTCAGCTCCGGGACTTCTCTCTCTGTCATTGGTCAAAGAACGTCTCCTATGCAGTCGAGGCAAGTAGAGGCTCGATATCCGTCCTTTTTTAATCTACGACTTTATACGCTTCTGAACTGAGAAGATCGGTTATTTAGATGTTTCTTTGATGTTTTATCCAAACATATTTGCTGTAGAATTGAATTTGTTATTTTTCATTCCTGACAATGAAGCTAAAAAATATATATCTTGTTTAAAAATGGTAATACTTTAACTTTAAATATTATAATCTTTTAACTACAAGACAATGAATCAAGAATATGCAAATAATACATAATCTGTTGATGAATCAATCGGGAAAGTAGTTGGGATATGTCATTATGTATGTATGTGGGTGTGTATGTACAGTTGGTACGGAAAGTATTCAGACCCACTTTAAAATGTTCACTCTTTGCTTAAATAAAAAAGAATCATTTTATTTCTCATTAATGTCACTCAGCTCCCCATCTGGAAAGAAAAAAAACAAATGTAGACATTTTTGCAAATTTATGAAAAAACAAAAACTGATATATCACATGGTCATACGTATTTCTACATTTCTGTTTTTTTCTGTCTAGATAAGATACTGAGTGACATTAATGAGAAATAAAATGAACTTTTTTTATTTTAGCAAAGAGTGAATTTTAAAGTGGTCTGAATACTGTATATACATTGGTATGTGTATGTATAATGTATAAACATGTGTAAAAAATAATATTGTCTGATTAATCTGCTATCTGCTTATGTTGTGATCCAACGTAGGCTGTGTCTCAGTTCTGCCCTCACCTGCGCTCCCTGAAGCTCTCGTACTGTACGGGCCTGACGGCGGCAGCCTTCCACACGCTCGCTCTGCACGGCCGGTCTCTGCAGAGCGTCAATCTCCAGTATTCAGAGGTACATCGGGAACCAGCTCAGTGGTTGTCTTAGTTTCAGGGTGAAACGTGTTGTTGTTGGTGGTAGATTAATCCCAAAATGATCTGCAGCCTTCGGCTTTACAACTGACCGCTTCAGGTCAAGAGCGTTTATTCTTTTATTCACGCAAACTTTATTTATTTGGGTTCACGTGGAGCAAATATTAAGCAAAGTAATTTTTTGTCAAATCAAGTCCCTGGTTAAGGCTGTGGGTCAGTGGGTAGCAGCTCTGTCCTCCAATCAGGGGGTCAGTGGTTCAATCCACGCCCTAGTCGATGTGTCCTTGAGCAAGACACTTCACCCTGAATTGCTCCCTGCAGCTGTGTCTACGATGTATGAATGTAACATTAAACGTCTTTGAGTAGCTTAGAAAGTGCTATATTAAATACAAATTTAATTAAATGGATTATTATTATTAAGTCAAGTCAGTAGTTTACACTTGTCGTGTGTGTGTGTGTGTGTGTGTGTGTGTGTGTGTGTGGTGTGTGAGAGAGATCTATGTTTTTATCTATTAAGAATAAATAACGGCTCAAAAGGAATGTAATCTCTAAATAATTCATAGTTATTGTCCAATTTGATGCACCAGTAACCGTTGTCCATCTACCACGTGTTTAGGTTCATATGTAATTGATAATTTGTATTAAATGAGTTTTTGTTGTAGTTCCAGGTTGAGGGACTCCTGGAGTACCTCGAAAATCATGGAGGCCAGATCAAGCAAATTCTATTCACTCATGGTCTCAAGAATGACAGACTTCTGACCGCCATCTCCGTAAGCCCCGCCTCCCTTCTCTCTCCTCGCTGAATGCTTTATAATGCATGTATTACACGAAGCCCGAGCTCCGTAGGACAGGTGATTCATTAGATGGTATTTGTCTTTTCAGAAGGGAAACTGTCCCGACTTGGAGTTCCTGGAGGTCAACACGAAGCTCGACAGTAAAGATTGTGAACTCCCCGTTTGCATCCAGGCACTTCAGACGGCATGCCCTAAACTCAAGGTAACAATCACTTTGTTCAGTCTCCTTCATAATGTGTGAGCATTGGGACAATATGTAAATGTTACAGAATTGCGTGGTAATCTTTTTCGTAACTGGATTTTAGTTTCTTTGGAGGTGGATCACTGCTAATTAAAAGACGCTCGTCAGCTGATCCCCTACAGCTGAGGCCAATTAGGCCTCTTCCCAGCACCTGTTCCCTGAGCAGGGTTCTTATGGTCATGGAAAACCTGGAAAAGTCATAGAATTTTAAAATGGTCATTTCCAGGCCTGGAAAAGTCATGGAAAAAAACTCAAATGATAAAAGTTTTGGAAAAGTCATGGAAATTTGTTATCACATGTTCATTTACGCCGATATTTTAAGAAAGCCGCTTAAAATGTAAGCCGGCGTATGCTTTCAATATGCAAGATTTACTAAATTGTTCGTGTTTGGTCATGGAAATTTAAGTCATGAAAGTCATTATAATCGCATGTTCATTTACGCTGAGTTTGAAATCATTTATATGTTTTTTAAAGAAAGACGCTCAAAATATAAGCCGGTGTACACTCTCAATACGCAACATGTTCTAAATTGTTCATGTTTGTACCGAGATTTAAGTTTGGTCATGGACATTTGGTGAAAAGTCCTGGA
The DNA here is from genome assembly GCA_036178185.1 of Liparis tanakae. Lineage (NCBI taxonomy): Eukaryota > Metazoa > Chordata > Actinopteri > Perciformes > Liparidae > Liparis > Liparis tanakae. The sequence goes on from CM070106.1 coordinate 18,034,357, forward strand.
AATCCATTGGTCAACATGTGTACGAACCCTGTGATGGGTATAATCAATAATTGCAGCTATATGTTCTACCTAGTGATACTTTGAGAACTTTTCCGTGTCACATGACGGTTTATAATGGATCAGTTCGCTGTATGTGTGCACCATATTTTCACATGAAACTTGTTCCATCTATTTTCTATCTGTTGTAACTCGTTCTCCCTCTTTGTTGTCGTCCCCCTCAGACCTTCCGGATGCTGAATGTCAGACCTCTGCACAAGACGATGCGAAATGGCGCCGACTCGCCGGCGGGCTTCCCGTTGCTGGAGGAGCTGTGCATCGCAACCACCTCCTATTCATACATGACCGACAAAGACTTGTGGGACATCCTCTTTGGCTCCCCCAGGCTGCGGGTGTTGGACCTGCGCGGCTGTTTTCGCATCACACCATCCGGTCTCACCACACTGCCCTGTCTCGGTAGGACGAACTCATGTCATCCATAATTTAACGTTGCAGAATTTGGAGATCTTAAGTGTCTTAAGTATGACTTTTAAATGTGACCTAATTTGGGGCTCCTACTTTCATTTTATCCACAATAAATTGTGTGTTAAATTGGGGCTGCTCTTTTTTATTCTTGATAGATTTCAGCTCTTGTACAAATATATACACTACCGTTCAAAGGTTTGGGGTCACTTAGAAAAAAAAAGTTTTTCCCAATGAAAATTACATTAAATTAATCAGAAATACACTCGATACATAGTTAATGTGGTAAATGACTATATTCTTTTAATGAAGTCTCTACAGAGGTGTATAGAGGCCCATCTCCATGTTCTAGTGGTACATTGTGTTATTGCCTTAGAACAGTGGTTCTCAACCTTTTTTCAGTGATGTACCCTCTGTGAAATACTTTTTTCAGCGAAGTACCCCCTAACCAGCGCAAATAATCTTTGGTAAAAAAAAAGTAGTAATACAAAGCAGTGTTTCCCCTAAGTTTAATTAAATTAAAATTGCCTACTTAATATACAATTCAGTTTATGAACTTACACTTGTGTTTTATTGAATATTTATTAAATAACTATTTTTTTAAAGGATTTTTTAATGGATGCTAATTTTAAATAGATTTTTTTTTAAATCTCACGTACCCCCTGGAGTACCTTCATGTACCCCCAGGGGTACGCGGACCCCCATTTGAGAACCACTGCCTTAGAAGACTAGCGGAGGGGTAGAACCCCCTTGAAACCCTTAAAAAATTTTTTTTAGAACTTTTTATTTTGCATTTTCCACAAACAGATTATTCCTTGACATTGAAACCCTTTTTATGTGAGCGCAGCTGAAAACAGTTATGCTGGTGAGAGAAGCTTTAAAACTGGCCTTCCTTTGAGCGACAAGTTTGAACAACAACATTAATATTTACAATGAAAATCATTATTTCTAACCTTGTTAATGTCTTGACTAGATTTTTTTATTAATCTTGTATTCATTTAATAAATCAAATTGTGAGTTTTCATGGAAACACAACATTTTCTCGGTGACCCCAAACTTTTGAACGGTAGTGTATATACATATTCTTTTATCTATTTACTAATAAAATACCCAGCTGTGTTCATAATATTGGTGATCTGTGAATCAATACTACCTACCTTTTTATTTTGCCAGAGCTTGAGTGTCTGTTCTGGGGTCAGTACTTCAGCAGCAGTGTCGGGTTGCAATCACCGAAGAAGGGACTTCACATGCTGACCGAGAAGTGGAGTCGCACGCTGCAACAGCTCGACATCGCAAACCAGCTCTTCGCCGAGGAGGACTTGGAGATGGCGATGAGTCACCTCGCTAACGGCACAGAGGCGGATACCCTTCGCTCACTAAACCTGAGTGGGACCAGGATCACACCGCCGGCCCTCAGGTACCCTCAGTTAACCCTCCCCATTCAAATAAAATATGAACCAACACGTTCAAAAAGACAATCTGCAAACAAGCATTCCCATTTGGAAATCCTGAGAACTGAAGGTTTAGCGATGTCATTATCTCTTTCAAATTCTTAACTCATTACCTTCCGCATTCGAGAATGCGGAAGGTCATGTTTTGATCGCTGTGTATTTGTCTGCGTGCGTGTTATTCGCTTAAGTCAAAAAGTATTAAACCAAATCGCATGACATTTGGTGGGATGATTGGTTATTATCCAGGAACCAATTAATTAGATTTTGGGATTGATCGGGTCAAAAGTCAAGATCAAGGTCATGAAAGGTCGAAATCTTCTGTTTACCATAGCAAGGTCCATTTTTCATCCACTCGGCATGCAACTAATGCAAACATTTTCATAATTCAATCTCCAATCTTGTGATATGCGAAGGTATGCGCTCGAGTGCCTATTCTAGTTTATTTATTTATTTGTATGTGTGTTATTCGCATAACTCAAAAAGTATTAAACCGAATCGCATGCAATTTGGTGGGATGATTGGTTATTATCCGGGGACCATTTGATTAGATTTTGGGATCGATCGGGTCAAGGTCATGAAAAGGTACCCAAAAAGTGGCTGCAGTGAAGGTATGCGCTCTACCGACTGCCCGTTCTAGTTATCGTCATTAAAACATGCCGTCTGTCCTTTATTTCTGCAGGCCAGTCGTCGGCCAAATGACGTCTCTCAGCTACCTCAACCTTTCGTCCTGCCGTTATCTTCCACGAGGACTGAAGAGAATTTATCGTGGCCACGAGGACGTTCGCCAGCTGCTCGACAAATTGGAGTAGTTGTCACTTTCATTTGGTTCCAAAAGTAGTTCCAGGCTTAGGTGAATGCCTTAAAACACGCCTCTTTGTGAATCACGTGGTTATGATGAAATGTTGTTTAGATATTTTAAATTTATTTGTAAATGTCTTTTTATATATATGTGTACCATACGCATAACAGTTGATGTTACTGTTCTAGAAAGCAAGGGTGTGGAATCCACTGAGAACCTGTTGCTGCTCTATTACTTAATCCAAGGTAAGAGCACGGCCTACTCTACATGTAGCTGAAGGGGTGACATTGACATGTTGCAATTTAATGCATTTATTTGAATTACCTTAACTGTTAATCTACAGGGATATTTAGTTGTGTGTACCCGGGTTTCTTTTCTTTCTTTTTTTAAATACATTTTTACACCAAGTTACAATAATACCAGACAAAAGAAATATTTGACATTAAAAATGAATATTCAAAAGGTCATGATGAAGTTTGTTGTGTGTTTTCTTTCCACTAGAGAGGGCTGTACACTCGAGGTAAACGTACAGAAGGATTCAGTAAGAAAAGCTTGACTAAGTCCAGCTTCAAGGTAAAATTATGCTCAGCTGAATCATATCTAGTTCAATCAGTGTAAAAACACAGTGCATTGATCCCAACCACACATAACATGACACCACATTATAAGTAAAATAAAACAAATACAAATACAGATACAAATCTAAAATGGTTGATACCGCAGCCACTGCCAAAATAGATCAGAATTAAATCATTAAAGAAACTGAAATCAAGCAAACAAAGGCCACACCATGTACTGCATTTTATCATGTTTATTTAGATGGAAGAACACACTTTCTTTTCACAAAAGACATTTTACATTTATAACAAAAAAAATTAAAAGTCCCTATATGTATAATGTGTGAGTGCTTTTTTAAATTATTAATTTCTGCAGTGTCTGGGAGGTTCTTAGCCCAATCATTCATAATTTTTCAAGGTTAAATACATTTTAGGATGTTAAAGAATGGCTGAATTCCAATGGACTCAAAATATCTATATTGAACATAGTCATAGAAAATTGTAACTAAATGACATTTGTCTATACTAGCGTAGAATATTTTTCTATTATCCGTTTCTAGCATTATTTAGCGCAGAATGTATGTATTTTTCTCTTAAGTCTGTTAATCAAAAGAAAAGGAGTACAATTATTTTGTGACTAAATAAAGCACAGTACACAATCTGATAATGTAGGCAACATACACGAGTAAATGATTGTAGAAAGCTTTACTTCACCTCTGCAAAGGCAGTAAACTGAGGCCATTGATGGCATCTGTAATCGACCTTTCAAACAGCTGAAGATATGTGAGATTCTCTTCTGTTGAGGTCACGGTTAGACCGAATCTGGTTCATTTGTACAACAAAGTAACCTGGTGTGTATTTGACCTGTACAGACACCCTGTGGTGATGGTAGTGTTAGTTATGCTGATTGCTGCTGTCCACCCATGTTTCTGGTGGTTGGCACATCACCATTGATGAAGATGAGCTAAACTCGGTTTACTATTGAATAAACTTCAGGATGGTTTCCAAGAAGCTTTCGATTGTGATTGATCCAGACTTATACTGCTGCACAAGCTCTCTCCTCTTCTCCTCAGTGATGTATTTGGAGTAGAGAAGATCCCACAGAGTCATGGTTGTTCCTTGGTATTTCCCTTCTGCTTTGGTTGTTGTTGTAGATTTCAGAATTAGTTTGGTTGCCTCGTCAACAAAGAAATACAACTCGTCTTTCTTCGCAATCACCAGTAAGCTAAGGCCTGTGATGGGATCTGTGATACACCTCTCAACCAGTTGAAGATAGGTGAGATTCTCTTGTGTGTTGGGGTCAAAGAAGCCCTTTGTGTCGTCATCAGGGTCAGACAGAATCTCGTTCATCTCTTTGTCAAAGTATCCTCTTGTGTATGCCACCTGTACAGGTACCCTGTGACTGTACACTGGGTCAATGATGCCTCCAGTGGCAATTTGTGCTTCAAGGAGACGGATCCCATGATCTTTGACGATGAGATCTTTTTGCAAGGCCTGGAACAATGAGATTATGCCTCCAGTGTAGGGATCTGTGTATCCTGTAACTGCCCTTTCTGCTGAAAGCAGCTTGTTTTACACTCACTGCCGACCACTCCTTGAGCTACAGCTTCCTCTACAGAAAGTTTCTTGTTGTTCACTGGGTCGATGACAAAGCCGGTGGCAGCTTGGGCCTCCAGCAGAACCAGAGTTGTACCAGGAGTCAGCAGGAGTTTACTTTTGGCCTGATAGATGCTGAGGGTCTCTTTGGTGGACTGCAGGTACACTCCTGCAATGCAGTTGGTTCCTTCAAGGTACTTACGCACTGATTCCATTTCACTTACTTCTGTCACTGTGACACTCCCAGCAGTAAGATTTTTGTAGAGGTCTTCATTGATGATTTTTGATTCGAGCAACTCTGCAGCAGTGACGTCCTTTCTGATTCCATGGAAGTGGTCAACGTCAGTTGTCTCTGTGACTGTAGTGGTGATAGTAGTTTTCAGTGTACTGCTGTCCACCCTTCTTTCAGGTGGTTGGGACATGACCATTGATGAAGATGAGCTAAACTCGGTTTGCTGCTCAATGATCATCAGGATGGTTTCCAAGAAGCATTCGATTGTGATTGATCCAGACTTATACTGCTGCACAAGCTCTCTCCTCTTCTCCTCAGTGATGTATTTGGAGTAGAGAAGATCCCACAGAGTCATGGTTGTTCCTTGGTATTTCCCTTCTGCTTTGGTTGTTGTTGTAGATTTCAGAATTAGTTTGGTTGCCTCGTCAACAAAGAAATACAACTCGTCTTTCTTTGCAATCACCAGTAAGCTAAGGCCTGTGATGGGATCTGTGATACACCTCTCAACCAGTTGAAGATAGGTGAGATTCTCTTGTGTGTTGGGGTCAAAGAAGCCCTTTGTGTCGTCATCAGGGTCAGACAGAATCTCGTTCATCTCTTTGTCAAAGTATCCTCTTGTGTATGCCACCTGTACAGGTACCCTGTGACTGTACACTGGGTCAATGATGCCTCCAGTGGCAATTTGTGCTTCAAGGAGACGGATCCCATGATCTTTGACGATGAGATCTTTTTGCAAGGCCTGGAACAATGAGATTATGCCTCCAGTGTAGGGATCTGTATATCCTGTAACTGCCCTTTCTGCTGAAAGCAGCTTGTTTTTACACTCGCTGCCGACCACTCCTTGAGCTACAGCTTCCTCTACAGAAAGTTTCTTGTTGTTCACTGGGTCGATGACAAAGCCGGTGGCAGCTTGGGCCTCCAGCAGAACCAGAGTTGTACCAGGAGTCAGCAGGAGTTTACTTTTGGCCTGATAGATGCTGAGGGTCTCTTTGGTGGACTGCAGGTACACTCCTGCAATGCAGTTGGTCCCTTCAAGGTACTTACGCACTGATTCCATTTCACTTACTTCTGTCACTGTGACACTCCCAGCAGTAAGATTTTTGTAGAGGTCTTCATTGATGATTTTTGATTCGAGCAACTCTGCAGCAGTGACGTCCTTTCTGATTCCATGGAAGTGGTCAACGTCATTTGTCTCTGTGACTGTAGTGGTGATAGTAGTTTTCAGTGTACTGCTGTCCACCCTTCTTTCAGGTGGTTGGGACATGACCATTGATGAAGATGAGCTAAACTCGGTTTGCTGCTCAATGATCATCAGGATGGTTTCCAAGAAGCATTCGATTGTGATTGATCCAGACTTATACTGCTGCACAAGCTCTCTCCTCTTCTCCTCAGTGATGTATTTGGAGTAGAGAAGATCCCACAGAGTCATGGTTGTTCCTTGGTATTTCCCTTCTGCTTTGGTTGTTGTTGTAGATTTCAGAATTAGTTTGGTTGCCTCGTCAACAAAGAAATACAACTCGTCTTTCTTTGCAATCACCAGTAAGCTAAGGCCTGTGATGGGATCTGTGATACACCTCTCAACCAGTTGAAGATAGGTGAGATTCTCTTGTGTGTTGGGGTCAAAGAAGCCCTTTGTGTCGTCATCAGGGTCAGACAGAATCTCGTTCATCTCTTTGTCAAAGTATCCTCTTGTGTATGCCACCTGTACAGGTACCCTGTGACTGTACACTGGGTCAATGATGCCTCCAGTGGCAATTTGTGCTTCAAGGAGACGGATCCCATGATCTTTGACGATGAGATCTTTTGCAAGGCCTGGAACAATGAGATTATGCCTCCAGTGTAGGGATCTGTATATCCTGTAACTGCCCTTTCTGCTGAAAGCAGCTTGTTTTTACACTCGCTGCCGACCACTCCTTGAGCTACAGCTTCCTCTACAGAAAGTTTCTTGTTGTTCACTGGGTCGATGACAAAGCCGGTGGCAGCTTGGGCCTCCAGCAGAACCAGAGTTGTACCAGGAGTCAGCAGGAGTTTACTTTTGGCCTGATAGATGCTGAGGGTCTCTTTGGTGGACTGCAGGTACACTCCTGCAATGCAGTTGGTCCCTTCAAGGTACTTACGCACTGATTCCATTTCACTTACTTCTGTCACTGTGACACTCCCAGCAGTAAGATTTTTGTAGAGGTCTTCATTGATGATTTTTGATTCGAGCAACTCTGCAGCAGTGACGTCCTTTCTGATTCCATGGAAGTGGTCAACGTCATTTGTCTCTGTGACTGTAGTGGTGATAGTAGTTTTCAGTGTACTGCTGTCCACCCTTCTTTCAGGTGGTTGGGACATGACCATTGATGAAGATGAGCTAAACTCGGTTTGCTGCTCAATGATCATCAGGATGGTTTCCAAGAAGCATTCGATTGTGATTGATCCAGACTTATACTGCTGCACAAGCTCTCTCCTCTTCTCCTCAGTGATGTATTTGGAGTAGAGAAGATCCCACAGAGTCATGGTTGTTCCTTGGTATTTCCCTTCTGCTTTGGTTGTTGTTGTAGATTTCAGAATTAGTTTGGTTGCCTCGTCAACAAAGAAATACAACTCGTCTTTCTTTGCAATCACCAGTAAGCTAAGGCCTGTGATGGGATCTGTGATACACCTCTCAACCAGTTGAAGATAGGTGAGATTCTCTTGTGTGTTGGGGTCAAAGAAGCCCTTTGTGTCGTCATCAGGGTCAGACAGAATCTCGTTCATCTCTTTGTCAAAGTATCCTCTTGTGTATGCCACCTGTACAGGTACCCTGTGACTGTACACTGGGTCAATGATGCCTCCAGTGGCAATTTGTGCTTCAAGGAGACGGATCCCATGATCTTTGACGATGAGATCTTTTTGCAAGGCCTGGAACAATGAGATTATGCCTCCAGTGTAGGGATCTGTGTATCCTGTAACTGCCCTTTCTGCTGAAAGCAGCTTGTTTTTACACTCACTGCCGACCACTCCTTGAGCTACAGCTTCCTCTACAGAAAGTTTCTTGTTGTTCACTGGGTCGATGACAAAGCCGGTGGCAGCTTGGGCCTCCAGCAGAACCAGAGTTGTACCAGGAGTCAGCAGGAGTTTACTTTTGGCCTGATAGATGCTGAGGGTCTCTTTGGTGGACTGCAGGTACACTCCTGCAATGCAGTTGGTCCCTTCAAGGTACTTACGCACTGATTCCATTTCACTTACTTCTGTCACTGTGACACTCCCAGCAGTAAGATCTTTGTAGAGGTCTTCATTGATGATTTTTGATTCGAGCAACTCTGCAGCAGTGACGTCCTTTCTGATTCCATGGAAGTGGTCAACGTCAGTTGTCTCTGTGACTGTAGTGGTGATAGTAGTTTTCAGTGTGCTGCTGTCCACCCTTCTTTCAGGTGGTTGGGACATGACCATTGATGAAGAAGAGCTAAACTCGGTTTGCTGCTGAATGATTGTCAAGATGGTTTCCAAGAAGCTTTCGATTGTGATCGATCCAGACTTATACTGCTGCACAAGCTCTATCCTCTTCTCCTCAGTGATGTATTTGGAGTAGAGCAGATCCCACAGAGACACTGTGGTTCCTTGGTATTTCCCTTCTGCTTCGGTTGTTGTTATAGATTTCAGAATTAGTTTGGTTGCCTCATCAATAAAGAAATAAAACTCGCCCTTTTTAGTAATGGAAAGTAAATTGAGGCCTGTAGTTGGGTCTGCCACACACCTCTCAAGCAGTTGAAGATAGGTGAGATTCTCTTGTGTGTTGGGGTCAAAGAAGCCCTTTGTGTCGATATCAGGGTCAGACAGAATCTCGTTCATCTCTTCATCAAAGTATCCTCTTTGGTATGCCACCTGTACTGGCACTCGATGGCTGTGGACTGGATCAATTATGCCTCCAGTGGCAATTTGTGCTTCAAGGAGACGGATTCCATGATCTTTGACGATGAGATCTTTTTGCAAGGCCTGGAACAATGAGATTGTGTCTCCAGTGTAGGGATCTTTGTATCCTGTAACTGCCCTTTCTGCTGAAAGCAGCTTCTTTTTCCACTCACTGCCGACCACTCCTTGAGCTACAGCTTCCTCCACAGAAAATTTGGTATCGTTCACTGGGTCGATGATAAAACCAGTGGCAGCTTGGGCCTCCAGCAGCACAAGAGATGTGCCAGGGGTCAGCAGCCGTTTGGTTTTGGCTTCGTAGATGCTTATCACTTTCTTTGTTGACTCGACTCTGACACCTGCTATACAGTTTGTAGCACCAAGATACTTTTGAATCGATTCCATTGTGTTAACATTCTCTTCAGTTACTTCTCCTTGTATAATCTGTGTAAAAAGCTCCTTTGAGATAATCTTTGACTCATACAACTCACTGGCTGAGACCTGCTTTCTAAGTCCTTTGAACTTTCTTTCTTTGGACGATACCTCTGTAATGATGACAGTGAGTATTTCAATGATCTCCTCCATTGTCATTGTTCTTGTCTTGTATTGTTCTATGAGCTGTTCCCTTTTTTGCTTTGATATGTATTCAGAGACCAACACTTCCCATAATGTCACCTCTTTGTCTTTGAATTTCCCTGCATTCATGGCGATCGTTTTGTTTTTGAATGCAAGCTCGATTTGCTCATCTGTGTGAAATACAAGGGATTCGTCTTGATACAGGGGAAGAAGAAGTAGCCCTGTTTCAGGATCTTTCTCGCATCGCTTTATCAGCTGAAGGTAAGAGAGGTTTTCTTTTGTATTTGGGTCAAAGAATCCCTTTGCATCACGAGTGGGGTTCAACAGAGTTGTTCTGAATTCTTCATTCAGATGTCTCTTTCTAATAGCAACATGAATAGGAAGCCTGTGACTATGATTTGCGTCAATGATTCCTCCAGTAGCTATCTGTGTCTCAAGAAGGCGAATACCATCAGTTCTTTGAATCAGCTCTTCATCCATGGCTTCAAACAGTGATATTGTTGCATCTGTGTATGGATCTTTATAGCCAGTGACAGCACGTTCTGCTATGAGAAGTTTCTCATATACATCTGGTCCAATTACTTTCTCTCTTGCTGCCTCGTCAACAGCATATAACTTGTTTTTGAGAGGATCAATGATCCATCCTGTTGCAGCCTGCGCTTCAAGCAGTACGAGTGCAAAGCCGGGTGTCAATAGATCTTCTTGTTTTGCTTCATATATGCTCATTACTTTCTGGGATGGATACACCTTAATTCCAGCAATGCTCCCAGTTCCCCTCAGGTATCCTCTCACAGGTTCACTCTGGATTAGTGTCTCAAGAGTGAGCTTTCCTTCTTTCACCAGTTTGAATGTATTTGCATCAATGATCTCAGAATCCAGTAGTTGTTGTGCAGAGACAGGTTTTCTCAGGCCCATTATCATTTTGGGAGTTTCATTCTCCAGTTTTTCAATGGTGGAAATCACTATTGTGATCATGGTTTGTGTGGTTATCTTCCCTTTTCTGTATTTTTCAATGAATTCAAGCTGCTGATCCTCAGTGAAGTACCCTGAGTGAATCAAGTCCCACAGAGAAACAGATTTTCCTGCAAAACGTCCTACTGATATGCTCACAGCTGTCTTTTCAAACTCTTCCGTTATCTCCGTGTTAGTGTAGATATGTTCCGTTATTCCCGTAGCTGTTGGTTTTTCATTCAGTGGCAGAAGAAACAGTCCTGTCTCCTCATCTTTTACACATCTACTCAACATCTCCATGTATGTTAGATTGGCTTGTGTCTTGGGGTCAAAAAAGCCCTTGGTGTCTTCAGCTGGGTCTGATAGAGTCTGATAAAGTTCTGCATCAAAGTATCCTTTACTGTATGCAACCTCAAGGGGCAGATGAAGACACTTTATAGGATCAATGATACCACCTGTAGCAATCTGGGCCTCAAGTAAACGAAGGGCATGCTGCTTGACAATTAGATCCTTTTGCAAGGCTTGGAAAAGTGAGATCTTTTGACCAGTGTATGGATCTCTGTAACCGGTGACAGCCCTCTCTGCAGACAAAAGCTTTTCATGTATCTGTGGACCAACCAGCTTCTCTTTGAGGGCTTGTTTCACAGTAAGTTTTTTGTTTTTCAGAGGATCAACAATGAACCCTGTGGCCGCTTGTGCTTCAAGGAGGCAGAGGGCAGTGCCAGGTGTGAGAATGCCAATTCTCTGTGCCTCGTAGATGCTTAACTTCTTGTTGGAGGGTTGCAATATCACCCCAGCCACGCAACCTTTGCCTTGTAGGTAGGATCTCACACTCTCCATTTTCATCAGATCTGCACTTGTCATCTTTCCCTCGACCATACTGTTGTATGTTTTTTCGTCCACAATTTGAAGCTGCAAAAGATCCACAACAGACACCTCTCCTCTGAGACCAGCACAACTCAGCCCGGCTTGTCGTTTTAGCTCCTTGTTTTCAATCATCTCTAAAATGGTGACAATGAGCTGCTCAATTGTGATTTTCCTTGACTTGAAGAGCTTAAAAAACTCCTGTCTTTTTTCCTCCGTCATATATTCTGAGTTGATGAGATCCCACAGTGTTGTGTGCTTGCCCTTGAACCGGCCATACTTAACAGTAACTGTTGTTGTTTTGAACGTTTCTGTAATTTTGTCATCTATGTTAATTCTGCTGCTTTTGCTTTTGAGTGGTAAGAGACACATGCCTGTAGTGGGATCTTTAACACATCTGGCAATGAGCTGCAAGTATGTCAGGTTCTCCTGGGTGTTGGGATCGAAGAACCCTTTGGTGTCATCACTGGGATCACTCAGGATCTCATTCATTTCCTCATTGAAGTATCCCTTCTTATAGGCCACGTGGACAGGAATGCGATGGCTGTTCACTGGGTCAATGATTCCACCAGTGGCAATTTGTGCCTCCAGAAGTCGGATTCCATGGTCTTTTAAGATGAGATCCTTTTGCATGGCTTGGAACAAAGAAATTATTTGGCCATCATATGGGTTTTTGTACCCAGTGACTGATTTCTCTGCTGAGCGCAACTTTTGACACATATCGGGCCCCACAATCTTTGCTTTGACAGCATCATCCACTGAAAACTTCCTGTTTCTAATAGGGTCAAGTATGAACCCTGTTGCTGCCTGTGCCTCCAGTAGAATCAGAGCAGTTCCTGGCATCAGCTTTCCTTTTTGTCTGGCCTGGTAGAGGGTCATGATGCGAGAATCGGGAAGCAGAATACCGGCAATGCTGTCTTTCCCCTGTAGGTATACATTTACATTTTCATCTTCTATCACTTCCTTTACCGACATTTTTCCCTTTTTCAGATCGTCCATAACCTCCTGACTAATGATGTCTGCTTCCACAAGCTGTTTGGCTGTGACAGTTTCTCTGATGCCTTCAAAGATGACACTCGTTGTCTTCACAGACTTTTCTATCACTTCCAGAATGGTTGTGATGATCGTCTTGACATTGAGCTTCCCCTCTCTGTACTTCTGAATGATGTCTCGCCTCTGGCCTTCATCAAAGTACTCTGACATCAGGAGTTCCCACATCGATACTGTCATTCCCATGTACTTCCCACATGTCACGGTCACCTTCTCCTTTTTGAAGAACATTTTAGTTTGGTAGTCAATGAAGTTGAAATTCAACCTGTCTGACTTACTGAGTGGGAGGAGGCACAGTCCAGTGATGGGATCAATAACACACCTTTGCATCAGCTGAAGATAAGTCAGATTATCTTCGGTGTTCGGGTCAAAGAAACCCTTTGTGTCGTCTCCTGAATCGTCTAGTATTGTGTTCATAGCTTGGTCAAAATAGCCTCTCTTAAAGGCTATTTCTGTCGGTAGCCTGTGACTGTTGATGGGGTCTATTATTCCACCTGTGGCAATTTGAGCCTCAAGTAGGCGGATTCCATGTTCCTTAACGATGAGGTCTTTGGACAGTGCTTGAAACAGGGATATAGTTTGGCCTGTGTATGGGTCTTTGTATCCAGTTACTGCACGCTCAGCGGAACGCAGCTTTGCATGAAATTCAGGGCCAACAAGTTTGTTTTTGATGGCCTCATCCACAGTGAACTTTCTATTTTCTACAGGATCAACCATGTATCCAGTCGAGGCTTGTGCCTCCAGTAGAACTAGTGCTGTCCCAGGCATCAGCACGCCTTTCTTCATGGCGTCATAAATGCTCATTCTCTGATTGGACGAGAGTACAGCAATGCCTGCGATACAGCCTTTGCCTTGCAGGTATTCCTTTACTGTTTCCATCAACATCACATCCTGTGTTGTGGTATTTCCCTTCTGTAGGTCATCAAAGGTTTTTTTGTCAATGATCTTTGATTCGAGCAGTTCAGTGGAGGAAATGCCTCTCCGCAGACCTTTGAACGTGATGCAAACAGGAAGGAGCAACAGGCCTGTGTCGGGCTCCAAAGTGCATTTCTCAAGGAGGGTTTTGTAGTTCAGATTTTCTTGTAAACTTGGGTTGTAGTACACTTTGAGCTCTGACATCTGGTTATTGAGTAAACCCTTTTCATAGAAGCCCTTTTGAATTGCAGATTCAACTGAAATATTTGACTTCTCAATCGGATCAAACAGGCCGTGTGTGGCGATCTGTGCTTCCAGCAGCCTCAATCCATAGTCTCTTGGTACTAAATCTTTTTGTACAGCTTGGTATAAAGATATCATTTGGTTGGTGTAGGGGTCTACATAGCCATTGACGGCTTTCGCGGCGGTGAGGAGTTTCTCTTTCATCTCCGGTCCAACTATTCCCTCCTTAACAGCTTCAGCAACTGGAAGTATTCGATTGTTTATTGGGTCAATGATGCCCAATGTGGCAGCTTGTGCTTCAAGCAGAGCTAAGGCTGTTCCTGGCTTAAGCAGACGCTTCTTCATGGCTTGGTATATGGTTATCTTCTCCTTCGTTTTCTCCAGAAATATGCCAGCCACGGGTCCGTGGACCTCTGTGTGGCCATTTTGCTGAGATTTCTCTGTGTGGCCATTTTGCTTGGATTCCATCTTGTCCTATCTGTACAACACAAAGAACATGCGCGTAAATCGGTTTAATAAGTTGAGACCTCTGCAACATTTTAAAGATATATTAGTGTAGTATAAGTGTTTGATAATATATGTTTACAGTGTTGGAATTATATGGCTAGGCTATATATTATGGGCATTTTTTGGGGGCTGTAATTTATGTTGCTGTTGAGTAGAGTCACACTGAGCTTCTCGATTATTTTGGAAGAAAAAAACATGGAATTCAACAGCACATCTGACCATCAAGTATAATATACACCTCTAAACCGTTTCAACAAAAAACATATATCTGTAAATATCTAAATGAAAGTAGGGCTATTTGCATCCATTTTTGTGCAAATGTTTGCATATGCATATTATTTATACTTTGCCAAGAGGTTTTGTAAAAATGTATTTATTTTCCATTTCTAGCTTTATTCTTTCCACTTTTTGTTGACTAACGTTTAACTATATATCAAATCAAATGTTAGGATATTGGCCGCTCTTAAGATTCCTGTGAAATCCCAGAAAAGCCACGGTGGGTATTCTTTTTATTACTTTAGCATTATGTTGTAGTTGGTTTGCCTCTTTTTTTCCTTCACACAGCGTTTTGTTGTAAGCTTTAAATGGTTGACCCTTTTTATTTTTAATGATGCACTCATATAAACCCTGTTTTCGTTGTCGTACTAATTACTGATCCCCCTCCATGTCTGCATGTATTGGTTAATACAAAGCATGTCTGATTACACACTTATATTGATTAAGAATTAGCTTTTTGTACTATCCGCTATTTATAGTCTTGAGAAAAAGTCATAATTTAAGAACAGTATAAGGTTTAAATGCCTACATTACTTAACATATATGTAAACCCTTCATAAATGACTGGAAACAGAAGCTAACTTTAACTTCAAAGTGTAAATAATGAATAATCACAACCAACGTAGCCATTGTGTTTATGTATCAAATATATAAACACAATGGCTACGTTGGTTGTCTTATCATTATTCAAAGCTGCAGCTCACTTCTATAATAGATATGCAAACACTTTATCAGGGAATGCAAAAGTACGGGAATATGCAATATATATATATATATATGAAGGTCAAATATTTTTTCAAATATGTTTCAAAATAATGACGTAATGCCTGTGCATAAAATTAAAAAAGTACAAATAATTTGATCACATCCAACTTTAATCTGGTTTATATATATATATATATATATATATATATATATATATATATATATATATATATATATATTACATATATTAATATATTTTTTATATATATATATATATATATTAAAAACAATATGTTAATCGCGTTAGAAGGCAATGATTTTGGTTCCCTTAAAGTCAGAGAAGTGAACTTGATAGTAGCCATAAGTTATGTGTTGTCTTCCAAATCTTTTTAGTTACCCTTTGAGTCTGTGGGCAGCTTCAGATCCTCTGGTGCTCTGTTTCCGTTCCAAAATCCGGGACAAAGACCTCCAGTATGTGAGCTGCTGTGGGGATGAAACTCTGTTTCTGCAGAGATAAGGCAAGCACAAACACCCCCTCCCATTAGCTGCAGCTGCATTCCAATTGAGACCTTTATTCTAAACGCTTTACACATTCTAAGAACCTTATCACAATTATTTTGAATGCATCTAAACATTTCTCACATCATTGCTGCATATGGTGCACATACTATAGATTTAATGTAAAACATAGTAATCACTTGTCCTTTCTGCTCGTGCGGCGATGAACTCGGCCGTTGGATGAACTTGTTTCACAAGCATCGTGGATTTGCTTTGGCGTTATGTGACAAATAGTTTCTAACGTGTGATGGTCAGAAGCCACATGTTGACACAACTGACACGGCCACAAACACGTCGCAGCTCTTAAGCCTTTAACATGCTCTCCATTCTGAATGTTCACCCTCCTTTCACCCTTTGCTTTTCATCTCCACCTCTTTGAGGGAGATATTCAATTCAATTCAGTTTCTTTGTATAGCCCAATTCCAAATTTGTCTCGGAGTGCTTTACAAACTGTACACATGGACATCCCTGACCTTTGACCTCACATCGGATCAAGAACAACTCCCAAATAACCCTTCAGATATCCGTCTCTTTCGATGCAGGAGCCTCCTGAATGTTCTCCAGCTAGTTGCTAACTTTATCAGTACCCTGCGTCGTGCTGGGCTGGCAGTGTGCAGGGATTTCCTGTTTCTAAAAAAACAACATTGATAAGAACAAGATACTAGAAATGTACTTTAAGCTGCTATCGCCGCAATGACTAAATTCCCCATTCGTCAAGTCAGTAAACACATCTGTGAGGTATAATCTAGAATACAGGTTACTACACCCCCAGTACAATTAAATGACCTCATACAAATACGTTGTGAGGAAAATACCCAACGGCCTGTTTCACACCTCCCGTTGAAAGGTTAATAGTCATATAACTCACTCTTTGTGATCAGGGTGTGGAGGGGATCGCTGCCATGACGTTTCAATGCACACGTAAGCGGGTTGAAGCCAGACTCGGCTCTATTCTTCACTTTATTTGTTTTCCTCACGTTGCTCACTGTGGGAATTGTGTCAGAAAAGCCTTATTACTAGCTTCCGTGATGGAAATCCCTCCTCAAGCCTCTTTGCACATCAGCCTGTGAGCAGCTTAGAGTGCAGAGCGGGTTCCTCCTGTCTTCTCTAATCTCAGTGGACTCAAGGTGGGTCCTGGTGTTTTACTGCATGTGATGCAACACCTGGAAGGTCACCTGGAAGGCCGCGTTCATGGCGTGACTAACCGAGGCCGGCGGATCGGTCGTGTGCAGTGTCCCACCTCACAGCTGCTGTTGGAGACCGTCTCCCCTTTGTGAAGGTTTTTATAGGTGCTCGACGTTTACTTTGCATTTATTGAGCTCATCATGCCGCCTGCGTGAAGGTCAAGAGTTGTTTAAATATTATGACTTCACTGTTCGCTTTGAGTAAGTAATCAAATTCACGCCCCAGTCCGGGAGGAGGAGGGGGGGGAAAGTGAAGTACACTCAGTGTGACGGCTCTGCCATGACATCATAACAACTAGAACGGGCCCTCGGCAGAGCGCATACCTTCATATCACAGGATTGAGCATTGAATTATGAACATGTTGGCATTAGTTGCAGCCAATTGGATAGATATTGACCGTGTAAAAAGAAGATTTTTACCTTTTTGTGACCTTGACATTGGCCTGATCAATCCCCAAATCTAATGAAATGTTCCGTAGATAATAACCAATCATCCCACCTAATTTCATGCGATTCGGTTTAATAGTTGTTGAGTTATGCGAGTAACATGCATACAAATACATAAATAAAAAAATAAAAAAATAAAAAATACACAGCGATCAAAACATAACCTTTCCGCATTTTCAATGCGAAGGTAAAAATAATCATAATATCAAATTAATTTCAATTGTATGTTTATTATTGAGGTCAAAGTTAAGCTGGACCGCATAATGTTGAGATGAAGATAATATAATTAAAGTTATAAGCTCTCACAAATATTCTTAATGCTTAATAACAATAATTGTTACATATTACGTATACGGTCTAATATTTAATAACTGCTCGTCACTAACTTACATCTGGATCATCGTTGTAATGCGCTGTAATCTTTATATAATGTATTATAATGTGATTATAAGTTGCTCTCAGTGGTAATTATTTGCTTCGAGTAAAGTTTTTATTTATTTATTTTATAAATCAATGCTAGATTAAAACAAAAATGTATTTGTTGGGTGGAAATGACAGTGAAATGTAATTCTCCATCATTCAGTCATATTGGAGCTCATTATCAATACTTAGTTTGTTATGACCTGTTATTAACAGATGTAGGAAATAAACGGGTGTTCAGGTATAGTGAGTTTGTCGGGAGACCAAACAGTTGGGAAATGTAGATGTGATGTAGGTTTAATTCTATATTTACTCACTTTACTTAAAGCAAACAATGACCTCCTACAGTTCTTCATAAGCAGCTGGTACTTTATTACATCTTTACCGTGGACATGTCATCCCTTCACTGACAACACCCCATTGACACTAAACACATCACACGGTGATGCTTTTTAAGAATATTATAAGGTATAACACGTTTGTTAATTATAATAAAATGAATCAGTGAGTGAGCAGAAATTATGAAGTATTATAATACTTGACATTATTATTATTATTATTATTGTTATTATTAATATTATTCTATTTATTTAAAAGGGACCATACAGTCAAAACATAAATGTCACCATTTGATGCACCGTACCAGATTGTAGCTTCAGCTCATTTGCATCTGTATTCCTCTAACAGACCATAATAAACAAACAATAACAAACATAAAAACAAAAACAAACATAAAAACAATAACAACCATAAAGCAATAATAAACATAAAGCAATAATAAACATAAACAATAACAAACATAAAAACAAAAATAAACATAAAAACAATAACAACCATAAAGCAATAATAAACATAAAGCAATAATTAACATAAAGCAAAAACAAAACAAAAAAAATGAAAAACATAAAACAAAAACAAACAGTCCAGGATGAGAAACACTACAACAGTGTGTGAGCTAAAAAGAACGCAACATGCACACAACGCACACAACGCACACAACACACACAACGCACACAACGCACACAACGCCGTGTGCAACCATATACGTCTTCATGAAATGATGATTGTCATAAAGCATCATGCATATGTCTGACTAGTTGTCGTCATACCGATACAACCCCATAACCAGATAGTCGTATTAAATCTGTATCACGAGTCAGACCGATCCCCCGTCGCGTCGACGTGTCGCGTCTCGTTGTCTAAACACCGTTTCCAACCGTAACTTCCACCGAGCCAACAATCTGTCACAACGACAAGACGGTTTTATTGTGGACCGACGGCCTCGTGTTCAGAGAGATTCTCGACAACACACTCGGATCTCTATCGCCACATTCCTGGCTCGCTCTCTGCAGCGAAAGCTGACGGGACGACCGACGGCATCGTGTGTGACATCTGAGTTTATGACGCTGTCATGGTGTGTCAACAGAGAGAGGGAGAGGGAGAGGGAGGAGCCACCAGGGCCGCTGCTCGCCATGTTGATGCCCTGAGCAAAACTCCTTCACGATGCCCCCCCGAGACAAGAAAGGGACCCACGGCGAGGGGGGGGGGGCATCGTGACTGTTTTTGAGTAATGAAATATCTGTCTTGTTCTGCCTGTTTTGTGATATACATGCCTAAAAGATGCCTAATATTTACCTTTACATAAAAAATGCGCAAGGTTATGTTTTGAACGCCATGTATTTATTTATTTATTTATTTGTATGTGTGTTATTCGCGTAACTCAAAAAGTATTAAACCGAATTGCATGAAATTTAGTGGGACCATTTGAGTAGATTTTGGGATCGATCGGGTCAAAGGTCAAGGTCATAAAAAGGTCAAAATCTTCTTGAATCGCATGAAATATGTTGGAATGATCGGTTATTATCCGGGGGCCATTTGATTAGATTTTGGGACAAAATCAATCGGGTCAAAGGTAAAGGTCATGAAAAGGTCAACATCTTCTTTTTTTACCATAGCATGGTCAATTTGTATCCAATTGGCAACTAATGCCAAAATGTTCATAATTCAATGCCCAATATTGTGATATTTAAAGGTATGCGCTCTACCGAGTGCCCGTTCTAGTTCTATACTGAAATAATATCTGTATGATAATTATTATTACTATGATGATTTTTTTAGATGCCTATGTTTTGGTGCCCCTCAGGACTGGGTGCAGAGCGCGTCATGGGAGTGGCGGCACTGGGCACAATGTTCAAATCAGTTTATTATATCGCCCTAACCACACATTTGCCCCCAGGGCTTCACGACCTGCACATGTGTTGAGTCTTGTTAGAATCCTTCATGTGGAAAGCAAACATGCTCAAAGTTTATCCGTGAGGAATGTTTGCTTTCCGCTCTTATCAGAAGGGAGTTGGCTGACAGGGCAGCAAACGCAATACAGCATTTCTTCATTTTTTATCAACTCTCCCTCGGTCACCGAGCTGCAGCTGGAACGGGACTTCTACTCTGGATTAAACGCTACTTTGTGACCTTTAACCGAAAGGATTCAGCTTTTCATCGCAACTTCAAAAAGCAAACGAAAGAAATGATTGAATTTTTGAAATTGTATTTTTCTTTTACCTGATGTTTGAAGAAAGGCTCCAGCTCCGTCGGCCGATGTGAGAAGCGTCGGGGAAACCTCGATGAGCTCCCAACGTCTCAGCCCCGGTGCTCTGAGCTCAGCGGTCAGATATACAGCCGATCCAGCTGTTAAGCCCCGCCCCCTCCCAACGAACACCCTCCCTTCCTCTGCGAGGGAGTGCTCCGCACTCTGAGCTCAGGATGCCAGGAATTCCTGCGGACTTCCTAAAAGGTCGACCATTGTGCGGTTGGACAATAACAAGCGAGCAACTTAATCCTCTCTTAATGTGCTGCAGGTGTGCAGAGCAACCGGCAACCACGTCACCGAAGCTCAGGCAACGAGCGGCAACGTGTGTCAAATACGTCTCACAGATGTCTCTGGGTCGAACACAGGGGTCGAGGCCCTCTTTATCTTTTATCGATGTCAGGTATTCCTCTTTTACACGCTGTAAGTGAGAAGAGGCGTAGATGATTATCTTCCTTATCTCACCGGACAGATTGTGACGAGCCGGATGCCTCGGTGATTACAGAGGGCTTTGTCTGCGTGTCCCGCCTCCCTCAGGTTTGGCCGGTTCTCCACTGAGAACTAGCAGATACACGACTGTGTGTGTGTGTGTGTGTGTGTGTGTGTGTGTGTGTGTGTGTGTGTGTGTGTGTGTGTGTGTGTGTGTGTGTGTGTGTGTGTGTGTGTGTGTGTGTGTGTGTGTGTGTGTGTGTGTGTGTGTGTGTGTGTGTGTGTGTGTGTGTGTGTGTGTGTGTGTGTGTGTGTGTGTGTGTGTGTGTGTGTGTGTGTGTGTGTGTGTGTGTGTGTGTGTGTGTGCGTGCGTGCGTGTGCGCGCGACCCTTCACTGAAACCATTTTAGATTAGATGCATAAACCAGAAGGTGAGAGGTTAGTCACATCGTGTTGACTCCATATCTCTGACTAACGAGTCGAAACACTTTCCCAGGTGCAACCAACGGCAACAGGTGACCTCAGCGTTCCACTCAATCGAGCGTGAGAACATTTCTAATTAGTAAATTATTGAGTAAATAAATCACCCTTCGTCGCATTTCGCGACAGAGTCACGAGGAGGGCGTGAGGATCCTTCATGTAGGTGGAAAAAAATAAGGAATGAGCACGGAAGGAAGGCGCTTCTCCCAAAAACCTTGAGTGCTGCTCTATTCTGTGCATTAAAATGTCTCATGAGCTTTTTTTCGTGGCCCATGACAGTGGGTTTCTATATATAAATAAGATATTGATTGTAAGTGACTCGACGTATTGCTAACAATAATAAAACGTAATTTGTCTCCATGCTGCACGAAAACAGCGGCCTTAATTCTTCTACAAAACATATAACTTGTTTTAATATCTCTTATTGTGGTACTTTTGTAGTTCGACTATGTTGAGGAAATGTTACTTTCTGTATTCTTGTTGTTCTTCGTTTGTCCTCTACGTTGAAGCACATATTGTAAGTCGCTTTGGATAAAAGCGTCTGCTAAATGACTTTAATGTGATGTAATAATACTCTTATTTTCAAAGAACTACCTTTTTCAGTGTAATTTGTAGAGCCCAGCCAAAATCACAAATTACAAAATCGAAGCTATTGTCCGTAACCTTTTGATTTCCTCAATAATTGCTCCATAAAATAACAAAAGAATGAGCCGACTCATCATATCTGGCGTAGGAGCTGCAGGGCGTGGGCCCCTGGAGCTCTCGAGCACGACCCACCTCCGAGCAACCGGACGGATCAGCTCCTCCAGGGTCGCGCGGCGGCAG